>CM045990.1:123164474-123273134 GCA_025175895.1 Wurfbainia villosa
AATGCTATTAGGGAAACCTTTTATAGGTTGTATGCTCCAAGTAGGGATCTTTAGGTAACAAAAGTCCAAAGGTTTTAACCCTATATGTTTCGGCCACCAAGGGTTTAGGGTTAGGATTTCATGAAGAGCTCCCCCTTATGAAGTTAGGTTATGATATATGCCTACATGAATAGATTTAGGTGACAAAAGTCCAAAGATCTTAACCTTACAAGTTTCGGCCAACCCATGAAATTAGGGTTAGGGTTGCATGAAAAATATTTCTAATGATACTATGATAGGTTATAAGGCTTCATGAATGAATTTTAGGACAAACCAAGCTTGAGACCTCACAAGTTTCGGCCAACCCATGAAATTAGGGTTAGGGCTGCATGAAAAATATTTCTAATGATACTATGATAAGTTATAAGACTTCATGAATGAATTGTAGGGGACAAACCCAAGCTTGAGCCCCTCACAAGTTTCGGCCAACCAATGAAACTAGGGTTAGGGTTGCAAGAAAAAGGCTTCTAAGGGAACTAGGGGATGTTGTATGCCTCATGTATGAGTTTTAGGTGACTAAACACTGCCATGTTGGAATACCTTACAGGTTTCGGCCAATATTGGTTTTGGGGTTAGGGCTTCATGAAAACACCCCCCCCCCCTTATGTAGTTAGGCTATGTGATGAACAAGTTTTATGATTTAATATGCCATGAATATGCCTAGGAAATATGCTTCATGTTTATGATGTAATGTGCCATGAAATATGCTTAGGTGATGAACATGCTTTGTGATTTAATATGCCATGAATATGCCTAGGAAATATGCTTCATGTTTATGCTGTAATGTGCCATGAAATATGCTTAGGTGATGAACATGCTTTGTGATTTAATATGCCATGAATATGCTAAAGAAATATGCTTCATGTTTATGATGTAATGTGCCATGAAATATGCTTAGGTGATGAACATGTTTTGTGATTTAATATGTCATGAATATGCCAAGGAAATATGCTTCATGTTTATGATGTAATGTGCCCACAAAATATGCTTATGTGATGAACATGTTTATACTTTAGGACCCCTTTAGGGTACTCTTATGTTATGAATGCATGTGTCCTTGAGATAAGATGGAGATGCTTCCCTTTCAAGTAGGGATCAAGAGCTCTCCTTATGATAAGATGGAGATGCTTCCCTTTCAAGTAGGGATCAAGAGATCTCCTTAAGATAAGATAAAATGGAGATGCTTCCCTTTCAAGTAGGGATCAAGAGCTCTCCTTATGATAAGATAAGATTAAGATGCTTCCCTTTTTATGTTGGGGATCAAGAGCATTCTTTATAATATGACAAGAAAAGAAAGGAATTAAGTATTTTACTTTGTAAGAAGTTAAGTACCCGACAGTCGGTGGTCGTTAATCAAATCCATAGGGACATAAGAAGACGTAAGAGGTCTTGCCTGGTAAGGCGTAAGAGGTCTTGCTCTGGTAGGTCTGTGGCTCGCTACCTGACCTATTAGGGAACGCGCATTATGTGGTACTTAACACAGGCCCCCCAAACAAGTTATGATGATGTTGAAGTATCTATATGTATATGTTTTGAAAAGAAAAGACTTTTATGAAATTGTGTATGCTTATGTTAAAGATTATGAATGCTTACGAACTCATCCTTTATGCATTTTAGATGTTATGAAGTTATGATGTTTAGAGTTAAGTTTAAGAATGTGGTGACTATGTACTTTATGCATGTTTCGAATATATGATGTCGTGAATGCTTATGGTTAAGTTTAAGAATACTTGTGATTATGTACCTTATGCATGTTTAGGATTGATGTTATTATAAATGTTTATGCTCAAGTTAAAAATGCTTATGATTACGTCCTTTATGCATGTTAGACTCTATGAAGTTATGATGCTTAGAGTTTAAGAATACTTGTGATTATGTACCTTATGCATGTTTAGGATTTATGTCATTATAAATGTTTATGCTCAAGTTAAAAATGCTTCTGATTATGTCCTTTATGCATGTTAGACTCTATGAAGTTATGATGCTTACAGTAGTTTAAGAATACTTGTGATTATGTACCTTATGCATGTTTAGGATTTATGTCATTACAAATGTTTATGCTCAAGTTAAAAATGCTTATGATTATGTCCTTTAAGCATGTTAGATTTTACTAAGTTATGATGCTTATAGTAAGTTAAGAACATTTGGGTTTATGTACTTCCTGCATGTCTAAGATTTATATCATGAATGCTTATGTTTAGATTATGCCCTGCTTGGTTTTAATTATGCTTAGCATGTTGATGTAAACTCTATGCCATGCTTAGGTTTCATTACGTGGTATGTTGTTGATTAGTGTTACTATGGAATACTTAGGCCATTTATGCTAGCATGCTTATGTTTCTAATGGCTTGATGAAGTTCGTTTTTTGTGAGTAGGCAAGAATCTTACTAAGCTATATGCTTATAGTTTATGTTGTCCATATATGCAGATCAAGGAAACTGAACTAGGAGGAAATGTAGGAAGGGCCGTGTGTGTGATAGTGGCATGGTGGAGAAAGACCCTATTACTATCTGCTTATATTTATATGCTCAATTAACAACTTAAGACATTGCTTCCGCTTATAAGACTTGTGAATTATTAGCACCATGTTGGATGTTGCTTAGTTATGTTATTGTTCAATTACTTAAGAAAGTTGATATGATAGAACTCACGAATGGATCCTTATGTTGGGCATGTTATGAAATGAGATAAGATATGGTAACATGCTAACTATGAATAAGATAGGTGATGCATGTAGAAAAGAAGGTTTATGCCATGATAACATGCTTAAGTATGATGGTGGAAGGATCCATGTGTGTTATGTTTTAAAAGAAAAAAAAAAGAAAGGGGTAAAAGTAGCGCCGCCCTGAGAGCAGATAAGGGCGAGCGCTACAAATATGGATTTCATTTTTGCCTAGCAAAGTTCTTTTCTAGTCCTAACTCTAAATGAGATGGATATCAAAACTAAAATCTAACAAATGCATGCAATACAATCAAGGGGAAATCTAAAACTAAACTTGGGTTGCCTCCCAAGAAGCGCTTTGTTTAAGATCGTTTAGCTCGACCTTATTCCTACATTTCATTTAAGGTGTTTGAATCTTGCTCGTGGGGGAGCAAGATATTTGCTCACCTTACACCTCCTCCCTTATGGTCCCTTATCACCATATCTCTTAAATCTTGCTCGTGGAGGGGCAAGGTATTTATTAGCTGCCTTCCTTGGTTAAAGATTGAACATGCTTAGCCTCAAGTAATCATTAGGAGTTTGATCATAATATTCTATTTTGTCCAAATGCTATAAATAATATAACTCACCATGAACATCCTCAACAAAAGATTGGTTAGCAGATTCTATTATGTCGAATGAAATTTCATCATTACAAATCGCTAAATGGTCTTCGTTATTGGTAGCTAAAACTTCGGTGAGGGTTATGGTAGGCTCTTCTAGATCCTTGAGGTTAGGAGGTGTTTGGATTGAAGCAATACTCTCCTCGATTAAAGTATCAATTATATAATTCTCAAGTTCTTCTTTCAGTGGTGATTGAATTGATTGTCCTTCTTCACTTCCTATGTCATCTACGCCCTCCTCATTCATTCGCTCAAAGTGAGTCTCTACCCTATTAGGTGTGATCCAGTCATTAAAGCCACCTTCTAGTCGTTTGGTTTCTATCCTAGCTAGATCCCGTTCCATCATCTCTACAAATTGTTGGCTATGCTCTTTGCATTCCCTAGTAAAATTATCTAGCGGGGCTTCTAAGTGAGGGTTTGGTTCTAGATAAAATTTGCATGGTGACTCATAGCTCTCATTCTCATTCTAGAAACGATATTGGGTCTTTGTCTGCGAATGCCACCATCAGAATTCAACGTTCACCGCTTGTTCTGTTCGAATGAAATCTTCCATTATCTGCTCAAGTCGGGATTTAAGCGGACAATATTGAGGGTTTAAGTACCCAGGGTCATAACTATATGAATAGAAATCATCTTGTGGCCACTGGTTGTAATTGTAGGTGACATCTTCTTGTTCAAATTGTGAAGGTTCGAATATATCCGGACAATCATTAATGGTATGCCATGTTTCACCACAATGTTCACAATAAATATTACCAAAACTTACAGCATTAAATTGACCATAATCATGAGTAAAAGCATGTATCGTTATATGCAGGAAATTATAAATAAGGAAAGAGCAACTGAATAAACAAAATTGAAATAAAATAAAACAAGAAAAGTAAATCTATCCTAAGTCCGATCCAATTATCCACTTCCCGATTTGATATCAAATCAACAGTCCCCAGCAACGACGCAAAAATCTTGATGCCCACGAACACGATCTCAAATCTCGCGATGGAGACCGTCGAAGACTCAAAGTGCGCGCTCACGCTCAATGCCCGCAAGTGCACGGATGTTGTCAAGTAATAAAGATTATCAATCCCACAGGGACTGAGATTCGAATATCGATCTATTCGGTGGATGTTCTTGTTCGGAGATCATATTTAAAGATTTGTGATTGTGAGGGTCGTCGGTGGACTAAACTCTAGTACAGTATCACACGGAAGAAGAGAGGGTTTGCTACGAGGATTTTTATGGGATTCTAAGACTTCGATTTCGTTTGTGTATCACAGAACATGCTATCAATTGAATGAATGCAGACTTTCTAACTAGGGATTTGTTGAAAGGACATCATACACTCCCCCGATGAGCCTTCACATTTATTGGAAGCTACCTCTGCCATGCCAGGTCATCCCCTAGCCTCATGACAGGATAGTCGGTACGAGGATGCCGAATCGATCCCTGCGATGAGTCAGAAACGAGATACATTACCGACTCTATCGCATCCTTCTATCCACAGTTGCAGGCGATGAGGCCGACCCTTAGGTTCCTCCTAATATCCCCTAAATTTGTGATACAAGGACTGTCACCCCTTGTATCGTCTACAGACAGAAGATAGAAAACCAAAACACAAAGCTATAGATCTAAACTATCATTCAACTGCAAATATGATTTCAAGAAACATATTTGAAATAGCAATGTTCTACTCAACATAAACTACTCCCTAATTCTAGAATCGGAGAATCTACTCCATGAATACGAGAAGGGAATCACAAAGCATTATGGAATTCATGAATACAATAATAGACGTGTAAGGAATACGAATTACAATGCTATGCAACCCTTCTCTCTGGCGTTGAGGTGCAGAACTTGATCCTCGAGTATCTCCCTTCTTCCCCGTTGCGAGTTCCCGGTGCTTTTTAGGGCACCGGTGTGCCATTTCGCCCGTCGTGCCTCCCCCCTAGGGTTTGGGTGGAGCCATCCTTATATAGACATCACCTCAGACCGCTGCAAAATCCGAAAAAACCCTAGTCGCGCAAATCTGGCGGGCCGCCACACGACCATGTGGAAACACACGGCCAGGCCGTGTGTGACCCTGGGGTGGCTGATCTCGCCCATTGGACATGGCCGTGTGTAGCCATACACCCTAGTCGTGTCCTATTCTGCATCTAGCTGCAAAATGTCCTTCTTTTGCTCTGAAAGTGCACCTTTTTCTCCTGAAATGCTATCCTGCACACAAAAGTACAAAGAGCAGACCTCTGAACCAGAAAATAGGAAATGAATGCAAAATAGAGTGACGAATCCATGAAACTAACATAAAATGTAATGAGATGCGAGTGAAAACTACTCCTAAAACCCTATATGTTTCACTCACATCAATGTTCGAGATGATGTGGAGCTGGACCCTGAGTCAGCAGCCTTCACCTCCTCCACCACCTCCGACAGATGACTCTGGTGGATGGTAGTTTAGGACCATGTTTATGTACTTTATTTATTTTCGTAGTGAGGCTAAGCATTTGGACATCTATCTTTTGATTGTAGGAATGACTTTATGTTAAATGAAATATTTTGTTTTTGCAAAATTATGTGGCTTTGCTTGGTTGATGTGTGTGTTGATGTGTATGTTTATTATGCCATGTCATGACATCATATCTCATTTAAATATTTTAAGTGTCATGATAATGTGTAGGTATAATTTTAATGTCATCGATATTTTGCTTATATCTTTATGTCATGACATCATCATTATTGGCACATGTTTATTTATGCTATCATTATATTCCATAATCATCACTCATGTATTTAGGATTAATTAAAATTGATTTAAGGCCTAAGTATAAGGGAATCAAATAGAGTTGCCTAGAAAATGCATGAAACCTTAAGAACTAAAACCCACATCTCACATTAAATTGACATGCGTGTATATTGATACACCCTAGACACATGTGAGATGTTAGGAAATGAGTTAAACTCATGTGCTTATTTAGTACATCATATTAAGTTTAGAACTCATTAAACGATAACGATGATCATGAGGAAAGCTAATGTACAAGTCATGTATATCTAGCCCATAGTTCATGGTTCCAAATAGGTTTTCAAAAACAACTTAAAATCATTTTAGAAAACTCTGGTGAAGTCTATCTTTTGATAACAATCACCATTGAGGAAGTTGATACAAAGTAGGTGAAAAATATTGAAAGTTTCAATGGTTTAAACTTTGTATCAATTTCTCATTTTAATGGGCATTTTTTTTAAAACTATTTTTCACCCATTTTATTTCATGTAAGTAATGTACGTATGGACTTTCACTATTTTTCGGTATACATATTTTTACTTATGCATTTCCAAAACTCATTTTCTAAAAAACTAATTTCTAAAAATCAGAGAACAATCAACTATTTCAGTATAGCAGTCGACTGATGATGTTGGCAGTCGATTGCTTGCTGATCAAGTCGACTGCTAAGTTGATTTTGGGTAAACAAGGTTTGTTTAGCCCATTTTCAATTCTCCCTATGTACCCTAACTACTCCTAACCCTAGGACATGCTTTGGAAAGCATCGGAAAGGTGAAAATTCATTTAAAATGGATTAGGAGAGTTGTTTAGGGTGAACAATCAAATTTTAAGATGTGTGAAAGTTCAAGTTTGAATTTTTGCCTTTAATTTTGATAACTTAGTGTTCCTATAGGCTTAGGGACTCTCCAAGGACATTATTGGTGCAATGATCAAGAGGGAGCAAGCCTTTAGGGGAGGTTATCCATCATGGAATGATGGATGTGTTTTTCCTCATAAGGGGGAGAATTTGGAGAAGTGAGGATTGCCTCTCATTTAGTGATATGAGACTTATCACTAGAAAGAGTGAAGGCATCCTAGATACTTTTGGACCAAGGGGGAGAATATAAGATCTTATTGGGATATGAGATATTGATACCCTTGGGGAGTCTTTTTAATGTATGCCAAAGGGGGAGAAGTGATGTTTAAGTTAGGTAAACCTTCACTATGCTTTGGCATTGGAAATGTTTAAGTTTAGATTATTGTTAGCCTAACTTAAAGGTATTGTCAAATATCAAAAATGGGGAGATTATTGGTGAAATCGGCCTAGGTCACGATTGATCAGACTCGAGTTTGACTAGAGTAGTATTTTGATGTTTGATAATGGGTTGACCATTGTTTGACAATAGGTTAACTATATGGTTGGCATGGGGTTGACCATATGATGGAAAGTCCAAGTCATGGGTACTTGGTAATGGAAAGTCCAAGTCATGAGTACTTGGCAATGGAAAGTCCAAGTCATGGGTACTTGGCAAGGAAAGTCTAAGTCATGGGTACTTGGCATGGAAAGTCCAAGCATGGGTGTTGGCGTTTGGGAAAGTCTAAGGGTGTGATATTGGCGGCGTAAAGTCCAAGCGGTAGTCTTAGTGGTATAAGTCCAATGATTGACGGCGTAAAGTCCAAGCGTGTGTCTTGACAGTGCAAGTCCAAATGTACCTTGGCAAAGTAGACCTGGTTAGCATGACAATAGCGGACGGAAGCATCTGAAGGCTAGCATATGGATGAACAAGTCATGGATGACTTGGAGGGATCTGATAGGCATGAGGTTGATGGAGGTGACTAGAAGACTTATGTCTAGGCTAAGGGTGGTCTATCAAGTATGAAGGGATCATACTTAAGTTAAACCTCATGTTTGAGGTGTGTCAGTCGACTGGGGTTATAGATCAGTCAACTAGCCGAGTGTTTGACACTTGGCAGCCTAGTTTACTTGGATCAGTCGACTGGGGTTATGAGTAGTCGATTGGCGGGAGTTGATTGATTCTCGACTGCTATTATGTGGTCTAGCAGTCGACTGCTAGGGTTTGACAGTCGACTAATCATAATAGTCGACTACCATGAAGGGAAGTCAACTGTTCGAAGTGGGCACGAGCACAGAAGTTTCGGTAGCCGACTGATTAGTCAACTTTCAGGCCATCAGTCGACTGCTAGGCTATCTGTTGGAGTTTTTTCAGCGTGGATCAAGCCATTGTTGTTAGTAATATATGAGAGATGTCCTAAGGCAATCGCCTTATGTATGAACCATTTATATGATAAATGAAGATTCACTATTTGAGTATACATGTTTAATGTATTTGATTGGATCTTAAACTCATTTACTGAATGTCCACGATACGATTCACAGCATGAGAGAATTTGTGATTTGATCACAACTAGTGAGTATCTCTACATGTGTAATTGTGATGTATCGGAATTATCCCTAGTTGATGAATTGATGGATTTGGACACCATCAATTCTGTCGAGACTAGCACGAGGTATACTCCTTGGTGTATCCAAGCAGCTGATTCTCACTGGCTGGAGACATTGTGATGTCCGGAGTTAATCGTGGATGCTAGTTATGGTAACTAGTTCATTGGAGTGACTAGTAAGACTTCATATGGTTCTCTGCATATATAGATATGTCAATGAAGTTCTTGTGGCTTAAGTGCGATGTTCCTTTGACTTGCGGTATTCAAGTCATCTTGATCATGGAGACTTATGCTTTGACATCTTAAGCAAACATCTCGAGGAGATGTGGACCCGGATGATTGGGTATAAGTCGAAGTGATCGAAGGTGTTTGAATAGCCTATAAAGGATTCACCACTCCTTGCGAGGAGATGTATACCCATGGCCTCTCGTCGGATTGTTACTAAAGTCTTTGGCCAAAGCATTACATGTTTAGAGTAAAGTACTCTTGATACATGTGGAGTAACTAGAATCCGTGAGGACGAGGAAATGATACTTGGGCTAGGTGTGACGTAGTCGACCCTAGTGAGGGGGACACAATAGACCATGTCCTGAACCAAGTGGGTATAAGATGAGTGAAGGGAATGGGGCACGATTCATTCGAAGCTGAAGGGTTTCAGAAATAGTTCTGGATCAACCGTTGATCTTTTCGGTTAATTGGGGATCATGATGTACTACTAGGTGCCACTCATGATCGTTCTATAATTAATGGTTAATTATAGACGGCCTGTTAGTAATATATGAGAGATGTCCTAAGGCAATCGCCTTATGTATGAACCATTTATATGATAAATGAAGATTCACTATTTGAGTGTACATGTTTTATGTATTTGATTGGATCTTAAACTCATTTACTGAATGTCCACGATACGATTCACAGCATGAGAGAGTTTGTGATTGGATCACAACTAGTGAGTATCTCTACATGTGTAATTGTGATGTATCGGAATTATCCCTAGTCGATGAATTGATGGATCTGGACACCATCGATTCTGTTGAGACTAGCATGAGGTATACTCCTTGGTGTATCCAAGCAGCTGATTCTCACTGGCTGGAGACATAGTGATGTCCGGAGTTAATCGTGGATGCTAGTTATGGTAACTAGTTCATTGGAGTGACCAGTAGTAAGACTTCATATGGTTCTCTGCATATATAGATATGTCAATGAAGTTCTTCTGTGGCTTAAGTGCGATGTTCCTTTGACTTGCGGTATTCAAGTCATCTTGATCATGGAGACTTATGCTTTGACATCTTAAGCAAACATCTCTAAGGAGATGTGGACCCGGGATGATTGGGTATAAGTCGGTGATCGAAGGTGTTTGAATAGCCTATAAAGGATTCACCACTCCTTGCGAGGAGATGTATACCCATGGCCTCGTCGGATTGTTACTAAAGTCTTTGAAAGCATTACATGTTTAGAGTAAAGTACTCTTCGATACATGTGGAGTAACTAGAATCCGTAGGACGAGGAAATGATACTTGGGCTAGGTGTGACGTAGTCAGCCTAGTGGGGACTGACACAATAGACCATGTCCTGAACCAAGTGGGTATAAGATGAGTGAAGGGAATGGGGCAAGATTCATTCGAGCTACTGAAGGGTTTCAGAAATAGTTCTGGATCAACCGTTGATCTTTTTGGTTAATTGGGGATCATGATGTACTACTAGGTGCCACTCATGATCGTTCTATAATTAATGGTTAATTATAGACGGCCAACATAAACCGAGAACCTATTTGGTCACACGCACAACGAGTGTAATCCAAAGGATTTAAAACGAGCTTGAGAATGGGATTCTCAGACCGAGAGAAACTATGTTTGGTTGGACCAAACATAAAGCGAGCATGAAATTGTTTCAGTCGCAGAGGAAGCGTGGATGGGCCGTGTCTTATGAAGACATAATGGATGGACCAAAATGGTTTTGTTCTAATCCAATGGATGAGAATAAACCAAAGGGTTTGGTTTATATTAAACGAATGAACCAAAGGTTGGTTCGGTTCGTTTTAACTTAAAATAAACCATCATGGTTTGGTTTATTTTAACTTATCTTAATGGAGCGGGTTAACGGGCTTTATGGATATGATCCATTAACCATTAAGAGAATTAGTTCTCTATAAAATAGGGCTTAAACCCTAACCCTAACACCTAATCAAGAGTTGCCGCCCAACATAGAGTTGCCGCCCACCCTTGTTGGTGAATTCGGCGCCCAACCCTAAGTGGCCGCCGCCCATCCTTTGTGCCGCCGTCCAAGTCATTGCCGGCGACCAAGCTTCAGCCGGTGAACCTCCGGCGACCCTCCGGTGATCCCCTATAGGTTTGGCATCAAGGTGAGGTTTTTCTTTCCTTGGTTGGCCGGCGCCTATATCCTCCACCAAGCTGTCCAGTTTTCTGGACAGCTTCTTCTCCCCTCGTCGGAGCGTCGTTTGGACGACGGTTAGTGCTCCGACAGTGGCTAACTTACTGGGGATTTGATCTCCGGTAATCCTCTGAGGTGGAGGACGAAGGATTCGTCAAACGGTTGACGAATACCTCTCCGGAGAAGCGAGTTTTGAGAACTCGTTTTGGATCCGAATTTGGATTCGGATCGTGATCATCTCTCGATCACGTCGTCTTCAACACGAGGCTAGTAACCCGTACGAAGACGAAGCTCGTGACTTAGCGAAGTCATCCCGAGGAGCTCGGCGTGGATACGGATAGAGACGATTCTTACGAGGATCGTTCCGGTTGATGCCGTTCCCGCTACACGTCATACGGAAGGTATAACGTAGTTTAATTTCCTTTTATTGCAATTTTAGTTTACGGTTATGTCTACACTTATTGTAATAGCATGCGTGTGTTGTAATAAATATAGATTTATTATTTTTTAATTGCTTCCGCTGTGCTCATGTTTACGAAACATGATCGAACACACACACGCCGCGGTGCCGGAAACCCAACAGTGGTATCAGAGCCCAGGTTGTGTTTCGACATAATCGTAAAAATGGTTTTGCGATAGTCATAATGTATTTCTGGAAGTTTTCTAAATTTTGGAAATTTAGAAGTATTTATGGAAATTTTTCAATTTTGGAAAGTCTAGAAGTATTTATGGAAATCTTCCACTTTTGGAAAGTTGGAAGTATTTATGGAAATTTATATTTTCCATAAATAAAATATTTGATTAGATTCTGGAAATTTGTTTCCTAATTTAATCATGATTTGATTTGGGAAATCAAATCTTAAAATATTTAATTTTCATAAGTAGTTTTAAAGATTTAGGAAATTGGTTTCCTAAATAGATTTTCCTTAATCAAATAATTCCATGAATAAAATATGTGATTAGATTTGAAAATTTGTTTCCTAATTTAATTATGATTTGATTTGGAGAATCAAATCTTAAACATATTTTATTTCCATAAATAGTTATGACACATAAGGAAATTATATACATGACATAATTGTATGCCATGTAATTGCATTAGATGCATAACATTATGCCATGCGTGTCATGACATGTAGATGTATGCCATGTATGCCATGCCATGTAGATAATAGTTATTTGCATGCAAAGAGGATGAGACATAAAAACCCTTAATCAATATTAAAGCCTACACCTTCCATTAATATGGTTAGAACCAGAGTTCTATTTCTTGTTTGGGTTGTTGGACTCTCTCCAAGCCCGGCTCGAACCTGAATATGTTCAAACCATGGAATAGTTTAATACTAATGTGGTAAGAGTCAGAGGTCAATCGTTAGCTTTGGTTGTTGGACTCTCTCCAAGCTGGGCTAATTGGTTGAATGCGCTCTAACCATATTAAAACTATGTCCCGATTAATGGGTTGGCTTTAACCTGGAGCATCGGCTTGTTGGACTCTCTCCAAGGTCGATGTAAAGGGAGGTGAAGTTGGGTGCTATACATATGATGCATACTTGTTAATGTGTTAACAACCCGATGTATGTGTGAACATTCAATTAGTTGATAGCACATTGTGATAGTTGCATATACGTGATATGCAATCGGTATAGTTGATACCTACCGTCGTAGTTATGAATGACTTGTTGGACTCTCTCCAAGGTTGTTCATAACTATGATGGATATCAGCCCATTCGGAGATGGACCTACGATCTCCCGAAGTGATTTTGGGGTTTTTGAAATTCGAAAAATGAATGGGATTTATAAATGTACATTGATGCATTTTAAAATCATTTTCTCATATATGCTCGTTTTGTATTTCTAGGTCAATAAATTGATCATGACGTCTTTGAATTTATGCACTATTTTGGATTAGAACAAACTGACTGGGCCTAACTTCCTGGACTGGCTTAGAAACCTGAGAATTGTTCTCAAGGCAGAAAAGCTTGCATATGTCCTTGAAGAGCCTCTTCCTGACCGTCCTAAGGACGATGCAACTCCAGACCAAATGTTGGTCTATCAGAAGCATGTGGCGGTCGGTGGCGAGTTGCATCATGCTAGCGGCGATGGTACCTGAGCTGCAGAAGCAGCATGAGCATATGGATGCTAACACTATGGTCTTCCATCTTCATGAGTTGTTCGATGAGCAAGTGAGATCCGAAAGGTTCGAGGTCTCTAGGCTCCTCTTCACCACGAAGATGCAAGAAGGTTAAATGCTCAAATGCAGTTTGTGCTAAAGATGAACGGGTACATCGAGCGGCTAGCTACCCTCGGTTTTGTGATGGATCATGAGTTAAGTATTGACTTAATTCTGCATTGTTTGCCCAAGAGTTACTCGCAATTTGTGATGAACTATCGGATGAACAAATTGGAATCCACCATTCCCGAGCTCCTCAATATGCTGAAGACTGTGGAGCCTTCTGTGAAGCATGAGGAGAAGGCGGTTCTGTTAGTTGATTCCTCAAAGAAAGGTTCTAAGAGGAAGGCAAAAGAACAGAAGAAAGGAAAGAAAAAGGCAAAGAAGGCGGAACCCAGTAGCAAAGGGCACTTGCCATCATCAGTGGCAAGGAAGGCCATCGTGAAGAAATGCAAGATTTATCTTGAGTCCATGAAGAAGAAGAAGGCATCCGATGCCCCATCCTCTTGGTATCTTCGTTATTGATTGTCATTCTATTTCCTTAGACACTTGGGTATTGGATCTTGGGTGTAGCTCACATATATGTAATGACATACTGAGGGCTAAGGAATAGAAGAAGACTTGTCGGAGGGAGTCAAATTTGCGAGTTGGCAATGGAGCAAAGGTTCTTCTGATGCCATCGAAACTTATTTCTTTGAAGCTCCCTAGTGGACTAGTCTTGGGGCTATTATGTTCCTTCTCTAATAAAGAACATTGTTTCTATTTCACCTTAAATAGAAATGGTTTCCATTTAACGTTTAGTAACAATTGTTGTTATATAACTTTGAATGGCGTACTTTATGGAATCGGAACTTTGAGTAATGGCATTTATACGTTGGGCGTATCGACATTTTCAATATCGGCGAGCAACACGCGTGCTCGAAAGGATAATCACATAGACTCTATATGTGGCATTGTCGTCTTGGCCATATAAGCAAGAAACACATGTCCGAATTACACCGATGTGGAATTCGAATCGCTTGAATTGGATTCATACGATACATGCGAATCATGCTTAAAAGGCAAGATGACTAAGTTACCTTTACGGAAAAGGTGAGCAGTGGGAGAGTTACTAGGTTTAGTACATCTTGATGTATGTGGACCTATGTCAACTCAAGCATTAGGAGGCTATAGCTACTTCATTACCTTCACCGATGATCACTCACGGTTTGGGTATGTGTTCTTGATGAAACACAAGTCCAAGCCTTTGAAAGGTTCAAAGAATTCAGAAATGAAGTAGAGAAACAACATGACAAGAGTATTAAAATACTTGATCGGATCGAGGTGGTGAATACTTAAGTCAAGAGTTTCTTGATTATCTAAGAGACAATGGCATATTGTCTCAATGGACTCCGCCCTATACACCACAAAGATAATGGTGTATCCGAGAGGCGAATCGGACCTTGTTGGACATGGTCAGTCAATGATGAATCATGCAACTCTTCCCAAGTCCTTTTGGGGTTATGCACTCAGACTTGTTTACTTGTTAAGCAGAATGCCTACGAGTAGTCTCAACTACTCCATATGAGATATGGAATGGTAAGAAACCTCATGTATCTTACTTGAAGATATGGGGTTGTCCGCTTATGTGAAGCGGGTATCGACAAATTGGATGCTAAGTCCGATAAATGTCTATTTATTGGATACCCTAAGGAAACAAGGGGTTACCAATTCTATCATCTGTGGAACAAAAGGTGTTTGTTTCAAGGCATCTTTGTGTTTCTAGAGAAAGAGTTTCTCTTGCAAGAAAACAGTGGGAGTGTCGTCGAGCTTGAGGAGGCTCGAGAGACTCAAATAGACATTGATGAGATACCTGGTGAAGCACAACAGCCGACAACTCATAGTGATGAGCAATTGACTGGACCTATTGTAACACCACATCTTCGTAGATCTGGTAGAACACGCAATATTCCTGAGAGATATGGATTTCTCATAAGTGAATCGAACGACGTGTTACTCATTGATGATGAGGAGCCTACCAGTTATGAAGAAGTGCTGACAAGTTCAGAAAGGGATAAGTGGCTTGGTGCCATGAAGTCGGAAATGGATTCCATGTACGAAAACCAAGTTTGGAACTTGGTTGACCCACCTGAAGGCATAAAGCCTATAGGGTGCAAGTGGGTTTTCAAGAAGAAAACCGACATGGATGGTAATGTGATTACCTATAAGGCTAGATTGGTGGCGAAAGGATATCGTCAAAAACAAGGTGTTGATTATGACGAAACCTATTCGCCTGTAGCTATGCTTAAATCCATTCGGATGCTCCTGGCCATAGCGGCTCATTATGATTATGAGATATGGCAGATGGATGTGAAAACAACTTTCCTTAATGGAAACCTGCTCGAGGACGTGTATATGATACAGCCTGAGGGTTTCACATCGGTTGATAAAACCAAGGTATGCAAATTGTGACGGTCCATTTATGGATTGAAGCAAGCATCCAGGAGCTGGAATATCCGTTTTGAGACAATCAAAAAGTTTGATTTCTCACAAAATCCAGACGAACCTTGTGTGTACAAGAAGGTTAGTGGGAGTGCGATCGTATTCCTAGTATTGTATGTCGATGACATATTACTTATAGGAAAGCGATGTGTCAATCTTACTGATCGATTAAGGTTTGGTTATCCAAGACATTCTCCATGAAAGACCTGGGAGAAGCAACCTACATCCTTGGGATTAAGATCTATAGAGATAGATCGAAACGGTTGCTTGGTCTTTCGCAGTCTACATATATAGACCGAGTGCTAAAGAGGTTTAGCATGTCGGAATCCAAGAAAGGTTATCTGCCCATCAGGCATGGGGTACACCTTTCGAAGTCTATGTGTTCGCGCACAGAAGACGAGAGGATTTGCATGAGTAAGATTCCCTATGCATCCGCAATAGGATCTATCATGTATGCTATGTTATGTACGAGGCCCGATGTATCGTATGCTCTGAGTGTCACGGCGGATACTAGTTTGATCGAGGAATGGATCATTGGGTATAAGATGATCCTTTAGTACTTAAGAAGAACTAAGGATGCGTTCCTAATATATGGAGAAGGGTACATGGTGATACGTGGGTATAGGATGCCAGCTCCAGACAGACAAGGATGATTCCATGTCTTTGTCTGGGTATGTATTCACCTGGAATGGAGGCGCAATAAGTTGGAAAGGTTCCAAGCTTGACACTATAGCGGATTCTGCCACTAAGGCAGAATACATTGCGGCTTTAGGCGAAAGGCGATTTGGATCAAGAAGTTCATCTCTGAACTTGATGTGGTCTCATCAATGATCCAAACATGTGCTTCGCCGCTATCATCTTATCAGAGAGATCATCAGTAGGAACGAAATACAAATCGAGAAAAGTCCCACTGAAAGGAACTTAGCGGATCCTTTGACTAAAGCATTACCTCAAAGTAAGTTTGAGGGTCATGTTAGAGCTTATGGTATTGGATACCGTAGCGATTGGCATTAGGCCAAGTGGGAGTCTGTTAGTAATATATGAGAGATGTCCTAAGGCAATCGCCTTATGTATGAACCATTTATATGATAAATGAAGATTCACTATTTGAGTGTACATGTTTTATGTATTTGATTGGATCTTAAACTCATTTACTGAATGTCCACGATACGATTCACAGCATGAGAGAGTTTGTGATTGGATCACAACTAGTGAGTATCTCTACATGTGTAATTGTGATGTATCGGAATTATCCCTAGTCGATGAATTGATGGATCTGGACACCATCAATTACATTGAGACTATAGGTATACTCCTTGGTGTATCCAGCGGTGATTCTCCTTTTGGAGACATAGTGATGTCGGAGTTAATCGTGGATGCTAGTTATGGTAACTAGTTCATTGGAGTGACGTAAGACTTCATATGGTTCTCTGCATATATAGATATGTCGATGAAGTTCTTCTTGTGGCTTAAGTGCGATGTTCCTTTGACTTGCGGTATTCAAGTCATCTTGATCATGGAGACTTATGCTTTGACATCTTAAGCAAGCATCTCTAAGGAGATGTGGACCCGGGATGATTGGGTATAAGTCGAAGTGATCGAAGGTGTTTGAATAGCCTATAAAGGATTCACCACTCCTTGCGAGGAGATGTATACCCATGGCTTCTCATCGGATTGTTACTAAAGTCTTTGGCCAAAGCATTACATGTTTAGAGTAAAGTACTCTTCGATACATGTGGAGTAACTAGAATCCGTAGGACGAGGAAATGATACTTGGGCTAGGTGTGGCGTGAGTCGACCTAGTGAGGGACACAATAGACCATGTCCTGAACCAAGTGGGTATAAGATGAGTGAAGGGAATGGGGCACGCACTACACCAAAAAATCGAATAGACAACGGTGAAAAACCGTTGTCTATTAGCCAAAAAATCTGTTGTTAATCGACCCGTTGTGAAAAGGGGGTCGATCGACACATGATGAAAAACCGTTGTAGATTTAAGGAAAGACAACGCGGTGAAAAACCATTGTCTATTAGAAAAAAAAAAACCGTGGTAAATCGACCGTTGTGAAAAGTGATTTGGTCAAAGACAGCGGTGAAAAACCGTTGTCTTTTCAAAGATAAGACAGCGGTTTTTAGAGTTGTCTTTGACCAAACCACTATTTACAGCGGTCGATTTACTACGGTTTTTCTAATAGAACAGCGGTTTTCACCGTTGTCTTTCCTTAAATCTACAACCGTTTTCACCGTTATCGACAATTTACCACGGTAACTTTTGCTCATAGACAGCGGTTTTTTCAGCGTTGTCATTTCTCAACACATATATACACATAATAAAGCGTTGTAGATGTTGCATTTTTAATATAAATCATACAACATCAATAAGAATTATAGAAAACACATATATACACTCCACTTGTAGCAATGTAAAATACAAGGTCACATTACATTTTAAGCGATCACTTTTACCGATATATATGAAAAATCTTGTGGCAAAACAACTACACATCATATGCACCAAAAGTATTTGCATAGCAAAACACTTATAGAATGTAACCAAAGATGTATGTACCTGAAATCTCTCTAATCATCGGATATGTAATCTTGTATGCAATCGACCCCTCGAGCGTGCTTCATCAATTTCCTTTGCACCTATCACAGAATTTGCGAAGCTGCATGTGAAAAATGAAAATGTAATTAAACACTATGGTATCAATAAGAAAATTTGAAAAAATATCTAATATTACTATTGATCGTAGGAAGACTTGTCGAAGGATCATGCGGCGCCTTCAATTATCTCTCTCATATATCGTAAAACAAAATACGCATTGAGCTCCATCCAGGTTGAAGGGGAAACTGTGATGGAAAAAAACATCATCTAGCAATGCGAAACACGAAAGATCAAAATGAGATCGTTCATTGCCAATTTGATTAGTACAAATGTTTAACATGAAGCGCTATGTTTAACGGGAAGAAGAAGCTAAATTTGCATTACGGGAAGAGCGAAAGCATGGGCTTCTAAATTGGTTCAAATCACGGGTATAGATCAATCTGTATATCGTCTTGCTAGTATTTTTTTTTTTGCTTCGATGAAGGTTGTTTTTTACTAGTGACTTTTTGCAACTTTCTTTGTAGTATTGTTGTAACATTTAGAATGAAAGAAGATTTTGGTCGACTTTTGATTCTTTTACTCTGTCGATAAGAAATAGGAATATTGTTCTTAGAAAAAAGGAAAACACTCAATATGCAAGATTGAAAAAAAGTTGATGAGAATGCCATAAATCATACTAATGGAAGATGAATTTCATATCATGATAGTACATGCATTGCCTTATCGATTATGCATGCTTTAAGATCTGAATAAATATTTGACTTTAAATTGCTAACTTTATATCCATAGGATGATAGGAGCAAAAATCCTTTTGAGACATTCCTCACAACTATACTCTGTGCAATCTACTTCATCATCATTGGAAAATTTATGCCTGTTGGATTGCATTTTGATGATGTGGTTACATTTGTTTGACACATGTTATCTTTGAGCTCCAACAATTAAGAGCGATAGTGAGAAAATTGCAAATTAGAAGGGTAATACGATGCTCGCGAGCAATTGAGCCTGCTTGTCATTTTGCTCCGAGGAATCGGACATCGCGACCAATTGAGCACAATGTCAATTTGCTCGAACACAATGTCGATTGGCAAAACACTCCGAGAATAGATTGGAGTAAGTAGCCCGATCGAGCACAATGTCAATTTAGCCACGATCGAAGCGGATCAAAGGCAAAACAAAATGTCGGGGAGGAGGTCAGATTAGGTTATGCTTAACAAAAAATAAGGAATTTGTAGATCTAACTCAAACTAATTTGATACCCACCTCAGCCAATTCCAGAATAGATCTGAGTTATCTGAATATTATCAAAATGTCACTAAATAATTCACAAATAACTTGATTATCTAAAACATACCTTGATTATTGCCCACAAAGGGTGTTTCTTCCCGTGCTTGCCAATGTCTGTGTTGAACAATTTCAAGGCCCTTCATAAAATCAAAAAAAATTATAGACTTTTAGTGCATATAGTATATATAAAAAAATTATAATAAATATTGACAATATTTTGCTACTAAAACTTACATCTTCACAACATTCTTCCAAGTCTCATCACGATTACGCTGACTGAGAGGATCCAATAACGAAACAACCTCTTTGTGAGGATCGATTAATGATCGAAATCCAATGGAAACTACATATATACACAATAGTAATGCATGTAATTAAGCAAGTGTTTATCAAAGTAAAAAATTAGCATTCCACCTCTATTTTACACACCCTATGTTAATCTGGAACCAAAACTAGTTTGGTTTGGTGGTGTGCCATTCAACCTATTTGCCAAACCAAGGGCCCTCTTATCAAGCGATGTGAAATGACACCCAACAACATATGGATCCACAAATCTAAACCTCTCCAGCTTATCTTCCTCCTTCATCTTTTTATATAAATGCCTACCATTTAAACATACAACAAAATGCATAAGACCAAGATAAATAAAACTCATAAATCAATAGTCAAAGTGTTAGTACATGAAAACAATATCGTACCATATGTACACAACTATGCAATTGTATGAAATTGGTGCCAAGTTGCGAAAGGAATGATGTCTTGAAGGCAAACAGCGGCCGAACTTACCACCAAATACATCATACTCCAACATAAATTTCATAGGTGGTGATCATGAAGAGCACGCTTGCGATAACAATACGACCATAGTGATCTAGGCATATCGATGATCGCTTGTTAATGATTGCACATTTGGTGATTGCAATCGATGCTTCCTTTTGCCAGTCGGGTTTTCCCTTGACCTTCTAGTTTATGAAAACATATACTTGTTAGGCACTTGTATAGCTAAATTTAAATAGATTGTAGCATTTCGAAGACTCTTGTGTTTGCATCAAGTGTCTGCAGGCCAAGCTACATGTGATCCGATAGCATCACCAATGCTTTGACACAGTGTTGGAATTGGCAAAGGCGGTTTCATCAATGCTTCATCAACCATTCTGAAACAATGGTTTGTATGCTTACTTGGATCACCATTAAGATGCTCATCATCTCCCCAATATTAACAATTGTACCAAAAGCTACATGGATGCGATTCCACACTCAATGCAACTAATTGACCCTTGTAAGACAAAACATAATGCTTGTATAAAAAATAAATGTATTTAAATTGGACAATTTCAATGATATCATTAAAGATTAAAAATACCTTAAAGGCTCGGCCTCGTTAATAAACTCCACATCGGCATCCTTTATGCCTTTCATCTCATTTGATAGACCATGATCATAGTTAAACTCATTTTCTGCAAGGTTTGAGAAACTTCACTACAACTTCCCTTCTCATCATTCTCAATCTCGCATTTGCCATTTTGAAAACCATTGCTTCTAACTTGTTTATCCGATCCTCCTGCTCTAAAATTTTTTTATGTTGCTCCAACAACATATTTTGTTGATCATTAAATCTGACTTCTTTGAGCATTGAGACCCCATTTTGACAAGCCAAAGTATGTACTTGGAGTGACGTAAGCTCAAGCCCTTATCGCCCACCATGTTCCTTAGATTCAAGTGCAATCATTAGAATGTCTTGTGTCGGTTCACCAAGCATTAACTTTCCCTCCCTCTTTTGTAAGATACCATCATCCTGCGCAATGCACAAAAACATATATTGACTAATATCGGATGGGAACCATTAACATAACAAGCCAAAATCTAAAACATTTACTTACAATTTTGAGGTTGTTGCCTTGATTGATCACCAACAAACTCCCTTCTTTATTGAGTCGGCCTTTCTTCCAAAGGATAGCTCGGTTGATTTCATTATCGATAGATAATTCATCCTTCTAATAACAATAACAAATGAATCAATATTATTTAAATACCTGTTAGTTAAGGTATAAAATTTATTGTAAGTGATAATTAAACATTACTTACTATCTCTTGACTAGGCGTGCATATCCTTTTGCGAGAAAGTCGATGGGGTATTTGTTTTGGGCTCTCCTTTCTGTTGTTTCTCACTTAGTTCCTTAAAAATAAACAAGACAACAATGCATTACCAATAACAATATTCTATTAAGAGTTAATTATTTGAGACATGAGATTTAAAAATCTTACTTTAAATTCATTAGACAAATGACTTATCACGAACTTGCTCCATATGTATATGCTGGAATATTTGATCTGGAGGTGGCATATGCAACTTCTCTGGATTTTTGCAATTGGGATAAATATAGTTTTGCGTGAGGCTGCTTTTCCATTGCGCCACTTATCATTTCGAGGTCAAACATCCCTTTTTCCAAGCAACATCAACCTTATGCAACTACAAATCCATAAAAATTTAATAAACATCAAATGTTAATAAACACAAACAAAAGTATTAGTTTATATTTGAAGAATAAAAGTATGGTCATTTATATTTACATTCACGGCTTCCCACACCGCTCCTTGATGTCAATAGGAACATGCTTCCAAGTATTATAAGTTATTGGTACTTTCTCTCGAACAATCGGCCAAGTGAACTTTGCATTTTAAGCGCATTTTCCCCAATAAGGTCATCCCGATTATTGAATTCAACTTTCGTATAATGCCCTTATTCCTTAGCCTTGAAATATTGTCCATATGTGTAGGACCTCTACTCATTTTGTTTGATTGGGTGGCGGTGGAATCACTGTGCGACCAACATTTTCCTCGTATAATAAATCAGCGCCAATTTTTCCTTACCCTTGTCAAGGTTTCTACCTCCTCGTTTGCTTTGATTTTTGTCATAGAGTTGACAACCTATTAATCACAAAATGCACTTTGCAAATATAAGGTAAATATCATAAATTCTTGATGGAGATAACAATAAATATTAAACTTGCAACCATCTTGTGTGAGTTGACAACAAAAATTGACTTTAGATTAATATAATCTACAATAAGCAAGTTTTTTCCAACGAGAATATAATCATGTTGCGATCCACACGTATTTGAGATTGCTAAAATATGTGCAACTATTAAGAAAAACAAATAACAAGTAAGCAACATAAAGTTGAAATTCTTACGATCTCCTGTAAGGTTGATAAATTTGGAGGTGCGTGACTATCACAAAGAATAAAGCGGCATTTCATTATTGTGTTGCAAAATTATCGACATATAAAGCGGTATCATTTACCAAACCAGTTTAATGCGGTGTGGTAAACCATCATCAAAATTATGGGATAAAGAGTATCATTTACGGATAACGGATAATAGATAAAGCGGTATCATCTACCAAAGCAGAAAAAATCGAGTGACAAATAAAATAAAGCAATCCCATAAGATATAGCAAATTTATGGGAAAAAATATAATTCAAAGGTGACACAAAGACAAACCAAAACATTAAGCGTAGGATTTAAATTTAAATATAATTTCCACACTAAGGTAAAACATCATCAACCCAAGTTCGTCACAATCTTCACGCATGCACGGTGGTTCATTGTCATCTAATTCGTCAACATCCATTATTAGGAGCCCTCGGAAAAACATTGATAGTTTGTTGCAGTTTCTTCCAAATTATCACCAATAATATTTTCAAAGTAGTCTCTACTAGGAGTTGCAAGTCTGCGAGACCATGTGGGATCTTGAGGTCTTGAGGTAAAAAACTTGTTTCGCTTGACTACCTAAGATGAATGAATCAGATTTAAACCCTATCCTTTTGAGGTTTACTAATGTGAAACCATGTTCATCTACTTTAATACCACCATTGTTATCAACCCAACTACATTTAAACACTGGAATTCGATAGAGATGGTAATCGAGCTCCCATATTTCATCAATAGCGCCATAGAATACCATATCGACACAATTGGATTCCTATCCTTTGCGCTAGAAAGTTGCATAGTCTTTGCAACTAAGCTTACTCCAGAATTTTGCACTACCCGCACGTCATCACGCTCTTTTGTGTGATAAGTAACCCCAGCAATTAAATATGCAGAATACTTGAATACTCGCGTGCTTGGTCCATGCGCCAACCACTTTAATTGTTCAGAGATTTGATGTGTCGAATGGTTAATTGCATTTGCAACCTATAAATTGCACAAAAGTTGAATTATATATTAATCTTCATAAATTATAAATACCCCATTAATTTGCATGTAACTTACGATTATCACGCAACCACGGAATAAAAGTCGATTGTGCTCATCTTGTAACCACTTTTTGAC
Source organism: Wurfbainia villosa (assembly GCA_025175895.1). NCBI lineage: Eukaryota > Viridiplantae > Streptophyta > Magnoliopsida > Zingiberales > Zingiberaceae > Wurfbainia > Wurfbainia villosa. Next base: position 123,188,327 of record CM045990.1, read on the forward strand.
TTTGCTTTACGATGAAATGTTGCCTTCAAATGAGCCATGTGTTTCTTTGTTGAAAAGCGATTAGATACTATAATTTAATGTCGCATTTGAAAGTACCAATGAGTTAGAGAAATTACTCGATATATGGCTCTATCTCATCATTATTTTCTAATACATGACCATGTGCTTGCTCCCACTCCTCATGATTGGTGGAGTGCGCTCGATCTCGTGATAAAGGTCTGGTAAAATCCAATTGACGATTCCTTGTTGGGATGCCAACAGTGTGCACATTAAACAGGTAGTCTGAGCAAAATTCTAGAGCCTCCTCAGCAATATAACATTCGGCTATACAACCTTCGGGTCGATTGCGGTTTCGCACATAACCTTTCAATGTTTTCATGAATCTTTCAAATGGGTACATCCATCTATACCAAAGCTGGTCACACAATTTAACCTCACGTACGAGGTGAACAGTCAAATGGAGCATGACATCAAAAAATGAAGGAGGAAAATATTTTTCAAGTAAGCACAATGTTGTCACAATATCTCTTTGCATATCATCTAACTTCGAGACATCTATCACTTTGCTACACAACTTTGTTGAAGAAAAAGCACAATCAGTGATAGTATATCTAACATGTTTGGGTAAGACACCACGAATGGCAAGCTGGAAGTAAGCTATTTGCATCAAAGTGTGACAATCGTGTGATTTCATACCAAAAGTTGCAATTCCTTCATTGATACAAGGCTTCTAATATTGGATGAATAACTGTAGGAACCTTCATTCCCAACAAGGAGCTACAAAATTTCCTTTTCTCATCTTTACTTAATGTATAACATCACATTTGGCAAAAAGTTTTCTTTTCCCCTCCTTTGGTGTCAATTCCAACGACATTCATATCCACAAGGTCTAGGCGTCTTTCTAATCCATCTTTTGTTTTCCACTGGAATGCCAAGTAATGTGCCGCCGAGGCTTTCACATATATTTTTCTCGATGTGCATCACATCAAGAACATGTCGGACATGTAGATGCTCCCAATATGCAAGTTCGAAGAATATTGATTTCTTCTTCCAATATGGATGACTACCATCCTCTGATGCTTGAAGTTTTCTGTTCATTTTTCCCCAGCGACAATTAATTTTATTTAATGTTTTGGAAATATCACGACCTCTCAATGGTCTCGGTGCAATTTTATAGTCTTGCTTTCCAAAAAATTCTTTCTTTTGCCTTCGATAAGGATTGTTCTCAGGAAGAAACCTTCTATGGCCTATGAAAGACATATTTCTAATATGTTTCAATCTTTTTGCACATGTGTTTTCACCACAGATAGGACATGCATTATATCCTTTCACGCGACATCCAGAAAGGTTTCCATATGCGGAAAGTCATTAATTGTCCATAATAAGGCGCCTTAAGGGTGAATCTTTCTTGTCTATATGCATAATATGCTTCAATACCTTCTTCCCATAAATGCTTTAAGTCATCAATCTAAGGTGCTAGGTAATCTTCAATATCATTCACTGGTTGTTTAGGACACGATATTAATAAAGTAATCATCATAAATTTTCTCGTCATACACAAAAATTGAGGAAGATTGTAAGTGATCATGAGCGGCCAACAACTATCGTAGAACTCATCAATCTATGTGGATTTATTCCATCTGCGATATGGCCAATCTCAAATTTCTTGGCTCATAAGAAAAATCGGCCACTTATGGTCGACTACCTTCCAATTGGGTGAATCTGTTTGGATGGCGCAAATAACCATCACAAGTTCTACTATCGAGTTAACACCTTAGAGGTTTCTTGGTTTCTAAACAATTTTCGAAATCTTGCAATAGGTGGAAAGTACCATAGGACCTTTGCAGGAACTCCTTCATTTACTTTTGAATGCTTGCATATCTTCCATCTTGAAAACCCACAAGTAGGACAATTGATACAATCTGCATATTCCTTAGATATAAGATACAATCATTAGGACATGCATGGATTTTTCATATTCCATACCCAATACGACCAAGGATTTCTTGGCGTATACCCGATAAAGGCAAGTCATTACATTTGGAAGCATTTCTCCCAACAAAGAAAGAATGTCAGAATCCTTTATCGCTCCAACTATATTTGGCTTTCAAGTTGTACAATTTAACAATGGCGGATAACTTTGTAAATTTTGTACATCCGAGGATATAAAGGTTTCTCAACATCATGGAGTAGGTTATTGAATGTAGTTGGATTCTCATCATATTCATATGTCGCATTTACCATATCTACAAGCTTCTCATCAAAGAAATTCTGTTCACCTTGTTGGCCTTGTTCACTATCATTCATTAAGTTGGTAAATGAGGGTTTTTCTCCATGCCATATCCACACTCGTATGTTAAATCAATACCATTACTTCTTAAATGAGCCCTTGTGACATCAATCTTGTTCCTTCTTAGGTTACCACACATGGCACATGGACAAGATATTGCATTAGAATCGCGAATTTTGCCGCAAATTGCAAGAAGGACTCTACTCCATCGCATACTCGGTGATAATCTATCCTTGAACATCCATTCTTTGTCCATTCTAGTGCATAAAAACATTAATTGACAATTAAATAAACCTTCATAATACTTAACACCACTAGATCATTAATAAAGCGTGATAGATGCTTGATGTATCAAACTTATATTTCCGGGATAAGAAGGTAATATGAAGTAACTTAAATTTGTATATGATCTAGTGTCCACCTAAGCTAAAGTTAGAAAGTACAAACAAAGCGGTACATTCGTTGAATAAAATATAAGCAGACATTTTATATTATAGAAAATACAGAGAATGGCTTCTAGAATAGATAAATCGATGTACAAGCGATGATATAAGGTGAATAATCTTCATGAAGAATAAGGTTGGAACATAAGCTGGATTTTACGTATGCGCGAATCTTGGATTATCGTGGTTGATGGATATAAACAATCCAACTCAAACCTTCTTAACCAATAAAGGTTTGAAGGCACAACATGATAACCCTAAAACAAGAGTTTATGGCGCTAAACCTTTGTTGGGACGGAATCGGGATCTTTGAGCGATGGGCCGAAGGCGACGGACGGAGAAGTCGAGCAATGGCCAAAGGAAAAGGAAGAGAAACGAGCAGGCGACCAGCCGTGAGAATGCGGAAGAAGATGGGATAGACGAGCGCGCAGCGGAGAACGGGAGGTTTTTTGGGAAGTAGGAACGCGAAGATTTTGGAAAGTAAGAAGCAGCGGAGAAGTTTAGGGAAGATTTATTTAACCTAAATATATATAACAACTTTTAAAAATAAAATTTGTTGTAATATATTGTTTAAAAATATATATAGACTTTTAAATATATTGTTGTAGCGTATATATTTATAATTTTTTAAAAAACTTATTTCCAATAATTAAAAAAAAATAGTATTAATAATTAAAAAAAGAATGTCACCGTTGTTTTATAATAATAAAATAGTATTAATAGTATTATAAACTTTTAAAATTTTATTAACAACGGTTTAAAACCGTTGTAATATTATCACAACGACAACAAAAAACCCTCATTCACAAGCGGTTGATTGCAGATTGTCCCAAGCTATTGTTAATATAAAAAAATCTTAAAGACAATGTTTTGGAAAACCGTTGTAATATGTTTTGTTGCTTTAAAAAAAAATATGCTCAACGACAACGGATACTGTAAAACCGTTGTCGTTTGTGTTATGTGGCCGCTCAAAGACAACGGTTTTGTCAAAAACCGTTGTCTTTTAACAAAAAGACAACGGTTTCTCCTAAAACCGTTGTCTTTGTGGTGTTGTCTTATGTCATTTTTGTTGTAGTGACGATTCATTCGAGCTACTGAAGGGTTTCAGAAATAGTTCTGGATCAACCGTTGATCTTTTCGGTTAATTGGGGATCATGATGTACTACTAGGTGCCACTCATGATCATTCTATAATTAATGGTTAATTATAGATGGCCAACATAAACCGAGAACCTATTTGGTCACACGCACAACGAGTGTAATCCAAAGGATTTAAAACGAGCTTGAGAATGGGATTCTCAGACCGAGAGAAACTATGTTTGGTTGGACCAAACATAAAGCGAGCATGAAATTGTTTCAGTCGCAGAGGAAGCATGGATGGGCCGTGTCTTATGAAGACATAATGGATGGACCAAAATGGTTTGGTTCTAATCCAATGGATGAGAATAAACCAAAGGGTTTGGTTTATATTAAACGAATGAACCAAAGGTTGGTTCGGTTCATTTTAACTTAAAATAAACCATCATGGTTTGGTTTATTTTAACTTATCTTAATGGAGCGGGTTAACGGGCTTTATGGATATGATCCATTAACCATTAAGAGAATTAGTTCTCTATAAAATAGGGCTTAAACCCTAACCCTAACACCTAATCAAGAGTTGCCGCCCAACATAGAGTTGCCGCCCACCCTTGTTGGTGAATTCGGCGCCCAACCCTAAGTGGCCGCCGCCCATCCTTTGTGCCGCCGTCCAAGTCATTGCCGGCGACCAAGCTTCAGCCGGTGAACCTCCGGCGACCCTCCGGTGATCCCCTATAGGTTTGGCATCAAGGTGAGGTTTTTCTTTCCTTGGTTGGTCGGCGCCTATATCCTCCACCAAGTTGTCCAGTTTTCTGGACAGCTTCTTCTCCCCTCGTCGGAGCGTCGTTTGGACGACGGTTAGTGCTCCGACAGTGGCTAACTTACCGGGGATTTGATCTCCGGTAATCCTCTGAGGTGGAGGACGAAGGATTCGTCAAACGGTTGACAAACACCTCTCCGGAGAAGCGAGTTTTGAGAACTCGTTTTGGATCCGAATTTGGATTCGGATCGTGATCATCTCTCGATCACGTCGTCTTCAACACGAGGCTAGTAACCCGTACGAAGACGAAGCTCGTGACTTAGCGAAGTCATCCCGAGGAGCTCGGCGTGGATACGGATAGAGACGATTCTTACGAGGATCGTTCCGGTTGATGCCGTTCCCGCTACACGTCATACAGATGGTATAACGTAGTTTAATTTCCTTTTATTGCAATTTTAGTTTACGGTTATGTCTACACTTGTTGTAATAACATGCGTGTGTTGTGTGTGTTGTAATAAATATAGATTTATTATTTTTTAATTGCTTCAGCTGTGCTCATGTTTACGAAACATGATCGAACACACACACGCCGCGGTGCCGGAAACCCAACACGGCCAACATAAACCGAGAACCTATTTGGTCACACGCACAACGAGTGTAATCCAAAGGATTTAAAACGAGCTTGAGAATGGGATTCTCAGACCGAGAGAAACTATGTTTGGTTGGACCAAACATAAAGCGAGCATGAAATTGTTTCAGTCGCAATGGAAGCGTGGATTGGCAGTGTCTTATGAAGACATAATGGATGGACCAAAATGGTTTGGTTCTAATCCAATGGATGAGAATAAACCAAAGGGTTTGGTTTATATTAAACGAATGAACCAAAGGTTGGTTCGGTTCGTTTTAACTTAAAATAAACCATCATGGTTTGGTTTATTTTAACTTATCTTAATGGAGCGGGTTAACGGGCTTTATGGATATGATCCATTAACCATTAAGAGAATTAGTTCTCTATAAAAATGGGCTTAAGGGATTGTTAAACCCTAACTAATCCAAACCTAGCCCCCTTGAGTTGCCGCCCACTCCTTGGAGGAGTTAATCGGCGCCAACCCTAAAGCTGCCGCCCTTGACTTTGTGCGCGCCGTCCAAGACCCTTGCCCGGCGTCATGCTCCAGCCGGTGAACCTCCGGCGACCCTCCGGTGATCTCCTATAGGTTCGGCATCAAGGTGAGCTTTTTCTCTCCTTGTTTTGGCCGGCGCCTACTCCTCCACCAAGCTGTCCAGTGTTCTGGACAGCTTCTCCTCCTCTCGTCGGAGCGTCGTTTGGACGACGGTTAGTGCTCCGACAGCGGCTAACTTACCGGGGATTTGATCTCCGGTAATCCTCTGAGGTGGAGGACGAAGGATTCGTCAAACGGTTGACGAATACCTCTCCGGAGAAGCGAGTTTTGAGAACTCATTTTAGGATCCGAATTTGGATTCGGATCGTGATCATCTCTCGATCACGTCGTCTTCAACACGAGGCTGGTAACCCGTACGAAGACGAAGCTCGTGGCTTGGCGAAGTCATCCCGAGGAGCTCGGCGTGGATATGGATAGAGACGATTTTTACGAGGATCGTTCCGGTTGATGTCGTTCCCGCTACACGTCATACGGATGGTATAACGTAGTTTAATTTCCTTTTATTGCAATTTTAGTTTACGGTTATGTCTACACTTGTTGTAATAACATGCGTGTGTTGTGTGTGTTGTAATAAATATAGATTTATTATTTTTTAATTGCTTCCGCTGTGCTCATGTTTACGAAACATGATCGAACACACACACGCCGCGGTGCCGGAAACCCAACACGGCCAACATAAACCGAGAACCTATTTGGTCACACGCACAACGAGTGTAATCCAAAGGATTTAAAACGAGCTTGAGAATGGGATTCTCAGACCAAGAGAAACTATGTTTGGTTGGACCAAACATAAAGCGAGCATGAAATTGTTTCAGTCGCAATGGAAGCGTGGATTGGCAGTGTCTTATGAAGACATAATGGATGGACCAAAATGGTTTGGTTCTAATCCAATGGATGAGAATAAACCAAAGGGTTTGGTTTATATTAAACGAATGAACCAAAGGTTGGTTCGGTTCGTTTTAACTTAAAATAAACCATCATGGTTTGGTTTATTTTAACTTATCTTAATGGAGCGGGTTAACGGGCTTTATGGATATGATCCATTAACCATTAAGAGAATTAGTTCTCTATAAAAATGGGCTTAAGGGATTGTTAAACCCTAACTAATCCAAACCCTAGCCCCCTTGAGTTGCCGCCTCCTTGGAGGAGTTAATCGGCGCCAACCCTAAAGCCGCCGCCCTTGACTTTGTGCGCCGTCAAGACCCTTGCCAGCGTCAAGCTCAGCCGGTGAACCTCCGCGACCCTCCGTGATCTCCTATAGGTTCGGCATCAAGGTGAGCTTTTTCTCTCCTTGTTTTGGCGGCGCCTACTCCTCCACCAAGCTGTCCAGTTTTCTGGACAGCTTCTCCCTCGTCGGGCGTCGTTTGGGCGGCGGTTAGTGCTCCGACAGCGGCTAACTACGGGGATTTGATCTCCGGTAATCCTCTGAGGTGGAGGAGGCGATTCGTCAAACGGTTGACGAATACCTCTCCGGAGAAGCGAGTTTTGAGAACTCGTTTTAGGATCCGAATTTGGATTCGGATCGTGATCATCTCTCGATCACGTCGTCTTCAACACGAGGCTGGTAACCCGTACGAAGACGAAGCTCGTGGCTTGGCGAAGTCATCCCGAGGAGCTCGGCGTGGATATGGATAGAGACGATTCTTACGAGGATCGTTCCGGTTGATGTCGTTCCCGCTACACGTCATACGAAAGGTATAACGTAGTTTAATTTCCTTTTATTGCTAATTTTAATTTACGGTTATGTCTACACTTGTTGTAATAGCATGCGTGTGTTGTGTGTGTTGTAATAAATATAGATTTATTATTTTTAATTGCTTCCGCTGTGCTCATGTTTACGAAACATGATCGAACACACACACGTCGCGGTGCCGGAAACCCAACAGTGGTATCAGAGCCCAGGTTGTGTTTCGACATAATCGTAAAATGGTTTTGCGATAGTCATAATGTATTTCTGGAAATTTTATAAATTTTGGAAATTTAGAAGTATTTATGAAAATTTTTCAATTTTGGAAAGTCTAGAAGTATTTATGGAAATCTTCCACTTTTGGAAAGTTGGAAGTATTTATGGAAATTGATATTTTCATAAATAAAATATTTGATTAGATTCTGGAAATTTGTTTCCTAATTTAATCATGATTTGATTTGGGAAATCAAATCTTAAAATATTTTATTTCCATAAGTAGTTTTAAAGATTTAGGAAATTGGTTTCCTAAATAGATTTTCCTTAATCAAATAATTCCATGAATAAAATATGTGATTAGATTTGGAAATTTGTTTCCTAATTTAATTATGATTTGATTTGGAGAATCAAATCTTAAACATATTTTATTTCCATAAATAGTTATGACATATAAGGAAATATATACATGACATAATTGTATGTCATGTAATTGCATTAGATGCATAACATTATGCCATGCGTGTCGTGACATGTAGATGTATGCCATGTATGCCATGTCATGTAGATAATAGTTATTTGCATGCAAAGAGGATGAGACATAAAACCCTAACTCAATATTAAAGCCTACACCTTCCATTAATATGGTTAGAACCAGAGTTCTGTTTCTTGTTTGGGTTGTTGGACTCACTCCAAGCCCGGCTCGAACCTGAACATGTTCAAATCATTGGAATAGTTTAACTCTAATATGGTAAGAGTCAGAGGTCAATCGTTAGTTTGGGTTGTTGGACTCACTCCAAGCCTAGCTAATTGGTTGAATGCGCTCTAACCATATTAAAACTATTTCGCAATTAATGGGTCGGCTTTAACTTGGAGCATCGATTTGTTGGACTCACTCCAAGGTCGATGTGAAGAGAGGTGAAGTTGGGTGCTATGCATATGATGCATACTTGTTAATGTGTTAACAACCCAATGTATGTGTAAACATTCAATTAGTTGATAGCACATTGTGATAGTTACATATACATTATATGTAATCGGTATACTTGATACCCACCATCATAGCTAAGAATGGCTTGTTGGACTCACTCCAAGGTTGTTCTTATCTATGATGGATATCAGCCCATTCGGAAAATGAATGGGATTTATGAATGTATATTGATGCATTTTAAAATCATTTTCTCATATATGCTCGTTTTGTATTTCTAGGTCAATAAATTGATCATGACGTCTTTGAATTTGCGCACTATTTTGGATTCGAACAAACTGACTGGGCCTAACTTCCTGGACTGGCTTAGAAACCTGAGAATTATTCTCAAGGCGGAAAAGCTTGCATATGTCCTTGAAGAGCCTCTTCCTGACCGTCCTAAGGACGATGCAACTCCAGACCAAATGTTGGTCTATCAGAAACATGTGGCAGATTCTGAGCTAGCGAGTTGCATCATGCTAGCGGCGATGGTACCTGAGCTGCAAAAGCAGCATGAGCATATGGATGCTAATACTATGGTCTTCCATCTTCATGAGTTGTTCGATGAGCAAGCGAGATCCGAAAGGTTCGAGGTCTCTAGGCTCCTCTTCACTACGAAGATGCAAGAAGGTTCGTCTGTAGTGCAGTTTGTGCTAAAGATGAACGGGTACATCGAGCGGCTAGCTACCCTCGGTTTTGTGATGGATCATGAGTTAAGTATTGACTTAATTCTGCATTGTTTGCCCAAGAGCTTCTCGCAATTTGTGATGAACTATCGGATGAACAAATTGGAATCCACCATTCGAGCTCCTTAATATCTTTGAAGACCGTGGAGCCTTACGTAAAGCATGAGGAGAAGGCGGTTACATGTTAGTTGATTCCTCAAAGAAAGGTTCTAAGAGGAAGGCAAAAGAATGTAAGAAAGGAAAGAAAAAGGCAAAGAAGGCGGAACTAGAAAAGGGCACTTGCCATCACGTGGCAAGGAAGGCCAGAAGAAAGCGCAAGACTTATCTTGAGTCCATGAAGAAGAAGAAGGCATCCGATGCCCCATCCTCTTGGTATCTTCGTTATTGATTGTCATTCTATTTCCTTAGACACTTGGGTATTGGATCTGGGTGTAGCTCACATATATGTAATGACATACAGGGCTAAGGAATAGAAGAAGACTTGTCGAGAGGAGTCAAATTTGCGAGTTGGCAATGGAGCAAAGGTTCTGCCATCGGAACTTATTCTTTGAAGCTCCTAGTGGACTAGTCTTGGAATCGGACAATTGCTATTATGTTCCTTCTCTAATAAAGAACATTGTTTCTATTTCTGCTTAAATAGAAATGGTTTCCATTTAACGTTTAGTAACAATTGTTGTTATATAACTTTGAATGGCGTACTTTATGGAAGCTGGAACTTTGAGTAATGGCATTTATCGTTGGGCGTATCCGGTGACATCTTCAATATCGAAGCGAGCAACAGCGTGCTCGAAAGGATAATCAAATAGACTCCTATATGTGGCATTGTCGTCTTGGCCATATAAGCAAGAAACGCATGTCCGAATTACACCGATGTGGAATTCGGAATCGTTGAATTGGATTCATACGATACATGCGAATCATGCTTAAAAGGCAAGATGACTAAGTTACCTTTCTGGAAAAGGTGAAGCAGTGGGAGAGTTACTAGGTCTAGTACATCGATGTATGTGGACCTATGTCAACTCAAGCTTTAGGAGGCTATAACTACTTCATTACCTTCAGATGATCACTCACGGTTTGGGTATGTGTTCTTGATGAAACACAAGTCGAAGCCTTTGAAAAGTTCAAAGAATTCAGAAATGAAGTAGAGAAACAACATGACAAAAGTATTAAAATATTCGATCGGATCGAGGTGGTGAATACTTAAGTCAAGAGTTTCTTGATTATCTAAGAGACAATGGCATATTGTCTCAATGGACTCCGCCCTATACACCACATAATGGTGTATCCGAGAGGCGTAACGGACCTTGTTGGACATGGTCAGTCAATGATGAATCATGCGACTCTTCCCAAGTCCTTTTGGGGTTATGCACTTGAGACATTTGTTTACTTGTTAAGCAGAATGCCTACAGGTAGTCTCTACTACTCCATATGAGATATGGGCTAGTAAGAAACCTCATGTATCTTACTTGAAGATATGGGGTTGTCACCTTATGTGAAGTGGATCAGATCGATAAATCGGATGCTAAGTCGATAAATGTCTATTTATTGGATACCCTAAGGAAACAAGGGGTTACCAATTCTATCATCTGTGGAACAAAAGGTGTTTGTTTGAGGCATCTTTGTGTTTCTAGAGAAAGAGTTTCTCTTGCAAGAAAACAGTGGGAGTGTCGTCGAGCTTGAGGAGGCTCGAGAGACTCAAATAGACATTGATGAGATACCTGGTGAAGCACAACAGCCGACAACTCATTGTGATGAGCAATCGGCTGGACCTATTGTAACACCACATCTTCGTAGATCTGGTAGAACACGCAATATTCCTGAGAGATATGGATTTCTCGTAAGTGAATCGAACGACGTGTTACTCATTGATGATGAGGAGCCTACCAGTTATGAAGAAGTGCTGACAAGTTCAGAAAGGGATAAGTGGCTTGGTGCCATGAAGTCGAAAATGGATTCCATGTACGAAAACCAAGTTTGGAACTTGGTTGACCCACCTGAAGGCATAAAGCCTATAGGGTGCAAGTGGGTTTTCAAGAAGAAAACCGACATGGATGGTAATGTGATTACCTATAAGGCTAGATTGGTGGCGAAAGGATATGCGTCAAAAGCAAGGTGTTGATTATGGCGAAACCTATTACTTTGTAGCTATGCTTAAATCCATTCGGATGCTCTTGGCCATAGCGGCTCATTATGATTATGAGATATGGCAGATGGATGTGAAAACAGCTTTCCTTAATGGAAACCTGCTCGAGGACGTGTATATGATACAGCCTGAGGGTTTCACATCGGTTGACAAAACCAAGGTATGCAAATTGCGACGATCCATTTATGGATTGAAGCAAGCATCCAGGAGCTGGAATATCCGTTTTGATGAGACAATCAAAAAGTTTGATTTCTCACAAAATCCAGACGAACCTTGTGTGCACAAGAAGGTTAGTGGGAGTGCAGTCGTGTTCCTAGTATTGTATGTCGATGACATATTACTTATAGGAAACGATGTGTCAATCTTACAGTCAGTTAAGGTTTGGTTATCCAAGACATTCTCCATGAAAGACCTGGGAGAAGCAACCTACATCCTTGGGATTAAGATCTATAGAGATAGATCGAAACGGTTGCTTGGTCTTTCGCAGTCTACATATATAGACCGAGTGCTAAAGAGGTTTAGCATGTCGGAATCCAAGAAAGGTTATCTACCCATCAGGCATGGGGAACACCTTTCGAAGTCTATGTGTCCGCGCACAGAAGACGAGAGGATTTGCATGAGTAAGATTCCCTATGCATCCGCAATAGGATCTATCATGTATGCTATGTTATGTACGAGGCCCGATGTATCGTACGCTCTGAGTGTCACGAGCAGATACCAGTCTGATCCAGGAATGGATCATTGGGCGGCTGTTAAGACGATCCTTAAGTACTTGAGAAGAACTAAGGATGTGTTCCTAATATATGGAGAAAGGGACATGGTGATACGCGGGTATACGGATGCGGCTTCGAGCAGACAAGGATGATTCGAGTCTCGATGCGGATCGTGTTCACCTTGAATGGGGGCGCAGTGAGTTGGAAAAGTTCCAAACAAGAGACTGTAGCGGATTCTACCAATGAGGCAGAATATATTGCAGCTTCGGAAGCAGCAAAGGAAGCGGTTTGGATCAAGAAGTTCGTTCATGAACTTGGTGTGATTCCGGCCATTGTTGAAGCAATACCGGTCTACTGCGACAACAATGGAGCAATTGCACAGGCGAAAGAGCCAAGGTCTCATCAACGATCCAAACATGTGTTTCGCCGCTATCATCTTATCAGAGAGATCATAAGTAGGAACGAAATACAAATCGAGAAAATTCCCACTGAAAGGAACTTAGCGGATCCTTTGACTAAAGCATTACCTCAAACTAAGTTTGAGGGTCATGTTCGAGCGTATGGTATTGGATACCGTAGCGATTGGCATTAGGCCAAGTGGGAGTCTGTTAGTAATATATGAGAGATGTCCTAAGGCAATCGCCTTATGTATGAACCATTTATATGATAAATGAAGATTCACTATTTGAGTATACATGTTTAATGTATTTGATTGGATCTTAAACTCATTTACTGAATGTCCACGATACGATTCACAGTATGAGAGAATTTGTGATTGGATCACAACTAGTGAGTATCTCTACATGTGTAATTGTGATGTATCGGAATTATCCCTAGTCGATGAATTGATGGATTTGGACACCATCAATTCTGTCGAGACTAGCACGAGGTATACTCCTTGGTGTATCCAAGCGGTGATTCTCCTTTGGTGGAGACATTGTGATGTCGGAGTTAATCGTGGATGCTAGTTATGGTAACTAGTTCATTGGAGTGACCAGTAGTAAGACTTCATATGGTTCTCTGCATATATAGATATGTCAATGAAGTTCTTACTGTGGCTTAAGTGCGATGTTCCTTTGACTTGCGGTATTCAAGTCATCTTGATCATGGAGACTTATGCTTTGACATCTTAAGCAAACATCTCTGAGGAGATGTGGACCCGGGATGATTGGGTATAAGTCGAAGTAATCGAAGGTGTTTGAATAGCCTATAAAGGATTCACCACTCCTTGCGAGGAGATGTATACCCATGGCCTCTCGTCGGATTGTTACTAAAGTCTTTGGCCAAAGCATTACATGTTTAGAGTAAAGTACTCTTCGATACATGTGGAGTAACTAGAATCCGTAGGACGAGGAAATGATACTTGGGCTAGGTGTGACGTAGTCAGCCTAGTGGGGACTGACACAATAGACCATGTCCTGAACCAAGTGGGTATAAGATGAGTGAAGGGAATGGGGCACGATTCATTCGAGCTACTGAAGGGTTTCAGAAATAGTTCTGGATCAACCGTTGATCTTTTCGGTTAATTGGGGATCATGATGTACTACTAAGTGTCACTCATGATCGTTCTATAATTAATGGTTAATTATAGACGGCCAACATAAACCGAGAACCTATTTGGTCACACGCACAACGAGTGTAATCCAAAGGATTTAAAACGAGCTTGAGAATGGGATTCTCGGGCCAGGAGAAACTATGTTTGGTTGGACGAACATAAAGCGAGCATGAAATTGTTTCAGTCGCAATGGAAGCGTGGATGGGCAGTGTCTTATGAAGACATAATGGATGGACCAAAATGGTTTGGTTCTAATCCAATGGATGAGAATAAACCAAAGGGTTTGGTTTATATTAAACGAATGAACCAAAGGTTGGTTCGGTTCGTTTTAACTTAAAATAAACCATCATGGTTTGGTTTATTTTAACTTATCTTAATGGAGCGGGTTAACGGGCTTTATGGATATGATCCATTAACCATTAAGAGAATTAGTTCTCTATAAAAATGGGCTTAAGGGATTGTTAAACCCTAACTAATCCAAACCCTAGCCCCCCCTTGAGTTGCCGCCCACTCCTTGGAGGAGTTAATCGGCGCCAACCCTAAAGCTGCCGCCGCCCAGCTTTGTGCCGCCGTCCAAGACCCTTGCCGGCGTCCAAGCTCCAGCCGGTGAACCTCCGGCGACCCTCCGGTGATCTCCTATAGGTTCGGCATCAAGGTGAGCTTTTTCTCTCTTTGTTTTGGCCGGCGCCTACTCCTCCACCAAGCTGTCCAGTTTTCTGGACAGCTTCTCCTCCTCTCGTCGGAGCGTCGTTTGGACGACGGTTAGTGCTCCGACAGCGGCTAACTTACCGGGGATTTGATCTCCGGTAATCCTCTGAGGTGGAGGACGAAGGATTCGTCAAACGGTTGACGAATACCTCTCCGGAGAAGCGAGTTTTGAGAACTCGTTTTAGGATCCGAATTTGGATTCGGATCGTGACCATCTCTCGATCACGTCGTCTTCAACACGAGGCTGGTAACCCGTACGAAGACGAAGCTCGTGGCTTGGCGAAGTCATCCCGAGGAGCTCGGCGTGGATACGGATAGAGACGATTCTTACGAGGATCGTTCCGGTTGATGCCGTTCCCGCTACACGTCATACGAAAGGTATAACGTAGTTTAATTTCCTTTTATTGCTAATTTTAATTTACGGTTATGTCTACACTTGTTGTAATAGCATGCGTGTGTTGTGTGTGTTGTAATAAATATAGATTTATTATTTTTAATTGCTTCCGCTGTGCTCATGTTTACGAAACATGATCGAACACACACACGCCGCGGTGCCGGAAACCCAACAATTGTGAGACAACGGCTACAGGAGCAGTCGACTGCTAGGTAAAAATCAGCCCGAGTTACAGCTTTATAAGAAGCTCGAAGAGGAGGATTTTGGCCATGGTTCTTGGGGTGATTTAAGGCGATTTGCTGGTGCAATTCAAGGTCTTCAAGTGCAGTCCAAGGAACCTAACAAGCAAGCAAAAGCATTCTTTGTTGTAAAGTTTTCTTTACTTGTTTTTCATTGTATTTGCTTGTAGTTATCTTGTTTATTGTTGTAAACATTGTATGAGGTTTCTCCACCTCCGAATTGTTCTGAGGAGTGTAGTAGTGGTGGTGTGCATCACTAGAGCTCGTTTGAGCTCGCCCCGTGGAGTAGGAATACTAAGATTCCTAACCATATTATATCGCTTTGTCTTTGTGCTTATGTGTTCGTATTTGTATTTTTGCTGCGTACTGATGAACTGTAGAAATGAGCACAATCAAATTCCATCAAGTGAACGAACGCACCATTCACCCTCCCTTTAGTGCATCGCTAATGGTCCTACAATATTCACCTAATTTGAACAAGACATCATTAGGTAAAAATCACTTAGCATTTTGATTACCTTAAGGTTTGTCTTGAACGCCTTGAGTTGTTCCTTGGTCCATTTCTCAACCTTGAGGATTCCTCCCTTCGTAGTCCTTGGGAATTTACAACTTTCTATCAAGATGGACCAAAGCTTGATATCCACCATCATCAGGAAGTTCTCAATCCCTATTTTCCATTGATTGAAACCCTCAAATTCATAGTCTTCATAGGATGGTGGTGTGTTAATGTCATAGCAAAATCTAAAACTTGGCTCCTCCATCTTTGTTCTTCTTTCTAGCGTGCTCCCTTGGTTGTTAAGTCTTGAAGAGCATCCTCGCTTTGATACCACTTGTTAGGAACGATGGTGTTTCTAGAGGGGGGATGAATAGCGATTTCACTTGTCTCTTGGAATTCATTCGCATTCGTTCGTCTACAAGACTTGTTAGCGCAGCGGAAACAAATAACAATAACAAAATATAGCAAACACAAATGCACAAGTGAACACAAAGATATAACGTGGTTCAAAACCTATGATTCCTACTCAACAGGTCGAGCTCAAGTGAGCTCTAGTGATGCACACCACCACTAATAAACCTCTCCTTCTCAAAAAATACTCCGGAGATAGAGAAACCTCTTACAACAAGATTACATCAATAAGAATAAAGATACAAGCAAATATAAATGAAATACAACAATGATGTAAAGAAAACTTTACAAAAGATCACTTCGAATGCTTTGCTTGCTGGTTGCTTGGATGAGCTTGAAGGATCCTGAAATGCACCAGCACTTTGCTTCAAATAACCCCTAGAACCATGGCCAAAATCCTTCATTAGTTGCTCCTTTTATAAACTACAAATGGTTGATTTCGCACCTAGCAATCGACTGCCAAAAGGCCCCAGTCGATTGCTCTCCTATCCATTGTCTCACAACGGCTCAATCCACATTGAAAAAACTCTAACGGATACCCTAGCAGTCGACTGCTCATACCATCAGTCGATTGTTGCTCAGTAATCGATTGGTCAGTAGACTATCAAAGCTTCTGTGCTCGTGTCTACTTAAATCAGTTGATTGCCCTCCATGGTAGTCAATTTCTCAAGGCTAGTCGACTACCCATAATAGCAGTCAACTACCAAAGCTTCATCCGAGCAATTGAAGCTTAGTCGACTACTTGACCAGTCGACTGGTCATAATCTCAGTCAACTGATCCAAGTTGACTAGGCTTCCATGTATCAAACACTCAGCTAGTCGACTGATTTATAATCCCAATCGACTGATAAACCTCAAACATGAGATTTAATTCAAGTATGATCCCCTCATACTTGATAGACCAACCTTAGACTAGACCTAAATGTAGGGGATCATATGTCTCTAGAGGGGGGTTAATAACGTCGTGCTACATCGATGATGGAATTCGTTCATGTTTGTCTACGAGACATGTTATATGCAGCGGAAATAATAATAAAGCAATAACAAAAAGCGACAAACACAAACACACAATAAACAAAAGATATAATGTGGTTCGAAACCTTAGGGTTCCTACTCCATGGGTTGAGCTCGAATGAGCTCTAGTGATGCACACACCACTAATAAAACTCCTTCTCGGAACAATCCAGAGGCAGAAAAATCTCGTACAAAAGATTACAATAGTAATACGAAAGATATAAGCAAATACAAAGTAAATACAACAACAATGTAAAGAACACCTTACAAATGTGTGCTTTGAATGCTTTGCTTGTTGGTTGCTTGGATGAGCTTGAAGGACCCTAAAATGCACCAGCACTTCGCCTCATAATCGCCTCAAGAACCCCTCAAGAAACCATGGTCGAAATCCTCCACGAGATGCTCCTTTTATCCATATACTGGGATGATTCGGTGCCTGGCAGTCAACTGCCAAAAGTCCCCAGTCAACTGCCTACAGTGTTGTTGTCTCACAACGGGCATAATCTACGTTGGCATTCAAGCCAACGGAAATATTTGTAGTCTACTGTCATTACCAACAGTCGACTGCCAAGCTAGTAGCCGACTGCTCATTCATCTACCGAGCTTTCTATGCTCGCGACCAAAACCAACAGTCGACTGCCATCCATAGCAATCGACTGCTCAAGGCTACCAATCGCCAAAGCCACATCGATCGCGATTGAATGCTCGACTCGACCGCCATCGTCATAATCCCAATCAATCAGCATGATTGACTCTGCCAAGTTAAGTGTCAAAACACTTGACCAAGAGATCGTCCATAATCCCGATCGGCCGTCCATAATCGACTGCTAAACCTCAACCATGAGGTTTAACCCCAAGTATGATGCCCTCATACTTGCTAGACCACCCTTAGCCTAGACTTAAACCTTCTAGCCACCTCCAACAGCCTCACACCTATCGGATTCCTCCAAGTCATCCATGACTTATTCATCCATACGCTAGCCTTCAGGTGCTTCCATCGGCTATTGTCATGCTAAGCTGGTCTACACCACCAAGTCACATTTGGGCTTACGCTGCCAAGACACACGCTTGGACTTTACGTCGCCAAGCATTGGACTTATGCCGCTAAGACTACCGCTTAGACTTTACGCCGCCAATATCATACCCTTGGACTTCCCAATTTCCAAGTACCCATGACTTGAACTTTCACCGCCAAGACTACACACTTGGACTTGTTAGTTATAGCCCTAGAGCCAATCATGTGATGGTTGAAAAGGGAACACTACAAGAAAAAAGCTAATAGACAACGCTTTTTATCCGTTGTCTATGTGGCTGCAAAAGCGTTGTTAAAGGCACTGTTGTTAAAAGTCCGACTAATGACAACGGATAAAAAAGCATTGTCTTTTCTAGCAAAGACAACGCTTTTGCAACGGGGAAAAAGCGTTGTCGTTTTTTTACAATGACAACGCTTTTGCAACGGAAAAAAAAGCGTTGTCGTTTTAGCAAAAACAACACTTTTGCAACGGGAAAAAAGTATTGTCGTTTTTTACAATGACAACGCTTTTGCAACAGAAAAAAAACGTTGTCATTTTTTACAAGGACAACACTTTTGCAACGAGGAAAAAATATTGTCGTTTTTTACAATGACAACGCTTTTACAACAGGGAAAAAGCATTGTTGTTTTTTTCAAGGACAACGCTTTTGCAATAGATCAAAAGTATTGTCATTTTAACACAAATAAAAACCATTGTCTTTTATATCTATAAAAACGTTGTCTATTATATTACATTAATAATCTATTTAATTAAACACTTATAATAACACCAATTAAAATATCATTAACGACTAATCAATCTCCTTACAATTGAAACATAAATATTGTATAATCAACAAATAATGAAAAAGGAAAGTATAAAGTCATAATCAACAAACTTGGGATCCAAGTTAAGTTTACAAAATTAAACAAAAAACCTACATACTCCAAGTTTGTAACAAAATTAAACAAAATCAATCTCCAAGTTAAGTTGAACTGGTATCATACCCTCGGGAATGCCTAAAGCTGTTGTCAGAAAGATGGAAGCACCTTCACCCATGTTTGAAGAGATCATGTATCTGCCAATAGAAATGAGATTGATCACGGATAATATCATAAACAAAAAATAATTATTAGAAATTAAACTAATTAAAATGAGAAGCAGGTATATTCTGATAACTTAAGAATAAGCCAACTATATTTTGATAATATTACATAACAGAAATGATAATAATATGCTCAGTACATAGCTGCAAGCTTAGAAATTAATTGATATTACCATAAAGGAAATTGTTGCCATATTCTCCAATCGGGAATCATTAAAAACCTCATATCGTCTCCCTAAAAGTAACAGAAGATCAAAAAAGGGTAGATTGAGTGGAGACAATACTCAAAAAAGGGTTAGCTCAAGGTAACCAAACAAGTGCTTTTATTTTCAAGATTTCCAAGTGATGACTGGATAATCTGATCTAAACAAATATGGGTTGGAATTTAAGTTGTAGAAGCATGCACTGGTGAGCAAGTAAGATATTACTGCAAGAATGTTATCAATGTGATACATCTTAAGCCTAATAGTCATGCACTGTTCTAACACCTTATCATGTACAACTGAGTTTCATAAATCTTAATGAAAAATAAGCTAAAGCATTGCAAAAGTTGATAGATGATACACCAATTTTCGGACATCTGTAGAAGGATCTCAAGCAAGGTGAAATAGGCCTTGAAGGTACCCGTCCATGGACATAAACAAAGCCTGAAAAAATTATTCAAATTAGGTTAGGGAGACTTCAACTACATCCGACATTGCAGAACAAGTATGATATTGTATTTCACTTACTAAAGGCATTGCTACGATAAACTAATTAATAGAACCCAATGATAGCTTCCTCAATATAACATGTGGAGATTGAAAAAACTATGCCAAAGAAAAGAAATGAACAAATTTTCAATTGTTGTCCTAGTTATTATTACTCGAAGACACCTACAAACCACTTCAAGAGAGCAGCTAAAATTACCAGAAGCAATCTGGGCATAAAAATATTAATTGGATGCTCATATAATCTAGAAATATCTAGATCAAGCTCTTCAGGAATGTCCTCACATATTTACCATGATAATGCAATAATAATTTTCCTTAATCAAGTCTACAACTCGTTATGAGATGAAAATTGAAATTTGATAAAACCAACAAAGTTTTCCTTTGACCACCGCAGTTTTTTTTTTTCACTTTTTTCACTTTATCCTTAAACTTGCCAAGTTATTGATATCTCAATTCCAGCATGCTTTTTGTTTGGCACAGATGAAGTTGCATAAGAAGCGTTACGAAACAAGACCATTCAATTCATCAAAATAAGCAAGAGAAAAAAATAGGAGTTAGAGAATAATTGCTAGCTAAGAATGTTATTGTAACACAGATGGGGTTTTAAGCAATATCTCTATCAATATAGTATTGTCAAAGTATATTAAACAGTCAAAACAAGTGCTCTCAATAAAGCTTGTCAAAGAATACACATTGCACAAGAAAAAAAAAGTATGAGAATAGTCTAAAAAAGAAACGTTTAGAAGATCAAGGTACAATTTGAATCCAAGTATTCAGTGATTGCGACCTTAGCTCCATCTTAATTTGGGAGATGAATGTAGCATAAGTGTCAAGTAAGAATTGCAAACCTGGCTTCATTTGCTGCTCGCTATGCCTTCGCCCGCTATCAGCCTTTACTTGAGCACCGACAAAAGCCCTTCTTCGTTAGGGCTTCGCCCCAGTAAAAAATAACAACAAAAAAGACAACGCTGCAACTCTACAACCACCGTGGTTTCCAAATAATAAATATAACGTGGTATGGCTTTGGTTCACATCAGATCTAGACATTCTGAAATAAAACAGAGAAAGTGCAGAGCAAGGAGAGCGGAATACTTTTTAAAGAGAAGGATTCACCATTACTTGGATTTCTTACCAGCATATATAGGGATCCTACATATGGGTGACAATACTAGTAGAATGGCTTCACTTCCATCTGATGGATATCAGCACCAGATAAACAAGCCAAGCAAGGGCGTTTAGCTAATTTCAATGGACCATTCCTGTTCGTATACGAGATAACAATCCAATACTAAAAACAATTTGGTTTCCTGAACAAAAATAATACACGAGTAGTAAGCTTATTAACTGGACAAGAAAGCACAGGAAAAGCAGTTCCACACAATGGAAGCAGCATTAGGGTTTCGCTCGCTATGCCTTCGCCCGCTATCAGCACCGGAGCGAAACCCTAACGAAGCAAATCGCGGGATACGGAGAAGAGAAGTCGAATGATCGCGGGTTTAATTAGGAGAGATTTTAGGAAAAAAAATAAGAAAATAAATAAAATAAAGATAATTTTTAAATGAAAATCCATAGAAAAAAATCAACGATAAGGAAAAATGAGAAAAAAAAAAATAATATTAATAAAATAAAATTAATTTTTTATGTCATTCATATTTTTAATGAAATAAAATTATATTTTCATAGTTTATTTTAAAATTATTTTTTTATATTTAAAAAAAATGACCCATTAAAAAACTAAATTATCCTCAAAATTTATATTTAAAAAAAAAAATTGACCCATTCAAATACTAAATCATACCTTAAAATTTCTAAATGGTAGAAACTAAAAAAATCCTTATAGACAACGCTTCTTATAAAGTATTGTCTTTTACTGATAAAAGTAGGTCAAAGACAACACTTTTTAAAAACCGTTGTCTTTAACTCAAATAAAAAACACTAATACACAACGGTTTTGTAAAAAATCATTGTCTATGCTAATTTTTTTTTAAAAAAGACAACGCTTTACATTAAAAGCATTGTTAAACTACAAACAACAACGCTTTACATTAAAAGCATTGTCTTTTAAGTGTTGTGTATTGCATTTTTTGTTGTAGTGGAACATTTTGTATCATATTCAATAAAGGCAAAGGATTGGTTATTATATTTACATCTTGCTTGTGCCAGCTAAATTAAATATAATAATGCCCTAGAAAAGTAGGTTCTTATCTACAACACATCAATTGGCAGAATTGATTATGAGAGGCTGTAGAGAATACTTTCCTAAATGTTCCTAGTCAAGTGTTAATATGCAAGGGCAATATTAATTCATAAAGACTAGCATGTAGGTCGATTGATGACTTGATCTCACAAGTCATGGATATATGATATCAAGTTGACACATGGGTATATATTAGAGAATATATACTGAACTGACCCGCCATGAGAAAGTTTCATGGATCGTTATATGAGTGTCATAAACTTTCTCATGTGACTATTGGTATGAATAGTCCTCGAACCTGAAGTCACTACGGTTCCCTACATAAGGAGTTATGTACTTTGGTATCGTCAAACGTCACCTGTAACAGGGTGGACTATAAAGGCGATTACTGGGTATATAACAAATTATGCGGAGGGATGTGAGTGATGTAGATGAGATCTATCCCTCCCATATGACGGGAGTGATATCTGTGTGCCCCTTGATTGAGTAGAACTACTAAAACGCATGGCCATGCTCGAATGAGTCAATATGAGATATTGAGCTCATTTGTTTGAGTTAGTTTACTCAGGGATCAAGAAACACATAGATTGATCGAGGATGACACGGTCTATGCCTCATTGGTCAATCTGATATCAAGGATAGAAGGACACGGTCATACATTATAGTAGTCACGGAAAGGTTAGTCGGATCTTGATTTATTTCGTAACTTGGGTAGCAATGATGTATTGCTAGATGCCGCTCATTGCTTGTGTATCTAAAAGAGTTTAGATCCACTGCCAACGTTATGAGAGCCTATAGGGTCACACACAAAGAGCATGATGATTAGAAGAATTAGTGCATTCTAGTTTGACTAGAGTAATTTGGGAATAAGCTTAAGTACAAAATGGTTTTTGGACTTTAAGCTTAATGAGAATTTTAGCTTATTGATTTCATGAGATTAATTCAATATGTTACCTTATTGATTTAATGAGATTAATTCAATATGATAACATAAGCTTATTGAATTAATAAGATTAATTCAACATGCATGAATGCCACACAAGCATGCCACATAAGCATGCCACCTAAGCTAGATGAGGTGGAAGGAGACAAAGTGGTTTTTGTCTCCTTAAGTGGCTGGCCAAACAAGGAAGCCAACTCCTTGTTTGATTGTGTCTCAATGCAATGGATTGCATTGAATGTTAGGAGGTGAAAGGGTTTTTCCAACCCTATAAAAGACTCCATTGAGTGGCCGGCCAAAGCAAGAATTGTGGTTGTTGGGAGCTTGAGGCTTGGAGAGAGCTTTGTGTGAGAAGCTTTTGTTGTGTGGCATTTGTGAGTGTAGCAAGAAGAGTAGTCTTCTTCTTCCCTTCTCCTTTTTCCCTAGCTTCCTCTCCTTTAGGGACTTCTCTAGCAAGAAGGAAAGGAGAGCTCTTCTAGTTTTTCTTTTGTGAGACAAGAGCTTGCTCGTGTGGATACGTATAGAGGCACGGACATTTGAACGTGCTAAAGATCCAACAAACCAAAAGGAAAAATGGGATTAACAAAGGCACGCAACAAAGGTAATCCTCTCCTATAAGATAGGTTTGGTTTTAGAGAAATTTATTTTGTACGAGGTTTTCTTTCGCAAGGATCACTAGGAAGGGATCCTAATTTTTCCGTTGCGCATATGCTATTTGGCATATAGAATTCCCTACAGGACTTACGTGGCCAAAACTACACCCTTGGACTTTCCATGCCAACTCCATGTTGGACTTTCCAAATTCCAAGACCCATGCTTGGACTTTCCATGCCAAGTACTCAAGACTTGGACTTTCCCATGCCAAGTGTCTCACTTGGACTTCTCCATCATATGGTCAACCCCCTTGTCAACCATCTCCCCAAACCATTTTCAAACAATGATTAATCCTTTGTCAAACATCAAAATACTACTCGAGTCAAACTCGAGTCTGGTCAATCATGACCAGGGTCGATTGCACCAACAATCTCCCCCTTTTTGATGTTTGGCAAAAACTAACACCTTTGATTTAGACCACTAACTCAAGTCATCAAATCTCATACTTCTTCAAATTCTCCCCCTTTTTGACATACATCAAAAAGGATCTCTCCTTAAGGGTGTCAATGTCTCATATCCCAATGAGATCTTATAATCTCCCCCTTGGTCCAAAAATATCTAGGATACCTTCACTCTTCCTAGTGATAAGTCCCATATCACTAAATGAGAGGTCATCCTCATTCTCCAAATTTTCTCCCAATTCTCTAAATTCTCCCCCTTATGAGGAAGGACACATCCATCATCACATGATCGATAACCTCCCCCAAAAGGCTTGCTCCCCTTTGACCATTGCACCAACAATGTCCTTGGAGAGGCCCTAAGCCTATAGGAATACTAAACCATCAAAATTAAGGGAAAAAGTTCAAACTTGAACTTTTCACACACCTTAAAATTTATACACACCCTAAACAACTCTCCTAATATATATCCAATGGATTTTCACCCTTCCAATGCTTTCCAAAGCATATCCTAGGGTTAGGAGCAGTTAGGGTAGCCTAACATGGCTGAAACATGGGTTGAACATCCTTGTTTACCAAAAATCAGACCTGGTAGTCGACTTGATCGGCAATCAGTCGACTGCCCTTGATGCCAGTCGACTTTCATCCATAGCAGTCGATTGATTTTTGCAATGTGTAGAAATCCAATTTCAAAAATTGAAATTCAAAAAAATCATAAGTAAATATACGTAATTTAAAAAAATATGAAACTTCATATGTATAATACTTAAGTCAATCATTATGGGTGAAAAATATTTGAAAAATAAAATACCCATAAATTAGTGAGATTGACACAAAGTTTAAAACCATTGAAAATTTCAATGTTTTGACTCTACTCTGTATCAACCCCATCAATGGTGATTGTTATCAAAAGATAGACTTCACCATGGTTTTTCAAAATGATTTTAAAATGGTTTTAAACCCTTAATTTCAATCATGGTCTATTGGCTAAGTATACATGACTTGTATACTTGCTTTCCTCACGATTTATACCTATGATTGAGATGAGTTTGAGTTCATCTAGATGCAAGAACTATGCACCTTAAACTTAACTCATTTTCCTAACATCTCACATGTATCTAAGGTGTATAAATACACACACATGTCAATGTAATGTGAGATGTGGGTTTTGGTTATTCCTAGACAAAGGTCTCATACATTTTTCTATGAAACATTATTTGATTCCCTTATACATGGGACTTCAAATCATGTCATAGTCCTTAAATCAATTTAATTAACCTTAAATGCATGAGTGATGATCATGGCATATAATGATAGCATAAGTAAAGACATGTGTCAATAATCATGATGTCATGACATATAAATAAAATCTAAACACTAACATGACATAAAAATTAACCCTAAATATTATCATGACATTTTATATGATTAAATGAGATATGATGTCATGACATGACATATGGAAACCAAATCATGATAAATAAAATATAAAGGTATAATAATACCTAAGTTTTAGTATTAATTGTGATTTGTTAGGAGCTCATTTTGACATAATAACACTCATCTCCCAAGTGTGCCAAAATTCCAAAATGACACACTAAGACCTCTAAACCTAATTGTGCCAATTTTAATTAATTTATCAAAATTCTCAAGTATAATTGGCACATCTTAAAATCCTTTAGGATATAAACCTCAAACTTATTTCCAAGGTATCCCATTACCTTGGAAATGACCTAAAGTGCCAACTCTACCATGGTTAGGTTAACTACCCATCCATTTAGGGTCGACACACCCTAACCCATTTAGCGTGAATCAATCACGCTCCTAGGAACCCAATACCTATTGGAGCTCCTTGGGTTTACAAGGTATTCACTAGGGATGACCTCCCTTGATACCTTCCTAATGAACCTTTTTGGCTTGGTAGCTTTGGTCAATTTGGTCTTGTCATGGTTAACCTTAGGGATTGCCTCCCTAGTAACCTTCTTAGTGGTCTTCCTGTGTTTCATGGAAACCTTGGCCACTAGACATCTACCATGATTAGCCTTAGGGATGACTTCCCTAATAACCTTGGTTTTTCTAGACCTAGATTTAGTTCCATAATCAAATGGAGCATTATGGTAAGTCTCCTTGGGCTTAGGTTTGTGACCCAAACCTTTCTTGCCCCTTGATGGTTCTTGTTTTCTAGGCCCTAATTTTTTATCATTTGACCCTTGAATTTGATTTGCATGTTCCTAAGGATCTTCTCTAATTTCTCAAACCTTGACCTCAAGGCTTGGTTCTCTAACTCTAATTTTCCCAATTTTAATTTTTCATTAACCCTTTGGGAAATATTCTTCCTAGGCATATGTCTACTCTTCTTAGGGTTTATGCCTAAATAATTTTCTACCTTCCTAATTGCTTCTTTAGGTAGAATTGTTTTAGGGTTATTTTTCCTAGATTTTTCCTTAACCCCAAAATTATAAAATTTGGCTCCTAAGCAATGAGCTCTATTCCTAACATGCTTTTCATGATTATGCACAATTGCAAGAGAATTAAAAACATGCTTTTTAACATAAAAAATTTGAAGATGCATTACTAAAATATACCTTAGGGTTTGCTTTAGAAGCTCCCCCTACATTTGATGCTCCTTCTTGCACCTTGGTTTGCTTCCTCTCCCTAGGGCATTGACTTCAGTAGTGTCCCCGTTGATTGCATTTGAAGCACACCACATGCTCCTTACTCTTAATTGTTGGGGTAGCGGGTTCCTTGACCTTTGGCACAACTTGTGGCATTTTCTTGACCCGTTTCAGACACTTTCTCTTATAGTGTCCGATTTCCCTACACTCAAAGCATACAATATGGTTTTTATTGTTAATTAAAGTGCTTGAGTTACCTAGGTCAGTAGAGGCAATATGGTAAGGTTCTTCACTTCTTCCGGAGGTGGATGCTTCCTCTTGATTTTGCTCCGGGGTGGAGATTCTCTCCTCCCCCTCAATCCTTGAAGTGGAGGATTCCTCCAATTCTTCCACCTCTTCTACCAATCAGGATGTTGACTTTTTCTCAACTTCCAAATCCTCACCTTCTTGTGAGTATGAGCTTTTTTCTTCGTTCTCCTTCTCCAATTGAGCTGATGGTGATTCTTCATGAAGTTTTGCCAATTTGCTCCATAGCTCCTTGGCATCTTGAAATTCACCTAATCTAGACATAATGTCATTAGGTAATGAATTTAATATCATTTGTGTTACCTTATCATTTCTTTCGAAGGCTTGAACTTGCTCTTCGGTCCATCTCTTCTTCTTGAGATATCCATCTCTAGCTTGGACCTCTTGGAAGTTCGAATCCCTTCACTAGAATAATATAATCTTCAAAGTCTATCACGAAGAAATTCACCATCAGTGCCCTCCATTTCTCAAACCCTTCTCGTCCATAAAAGGTGTATAGAATTGGCGTGTTGATGTCCCACCCAAAACCATTGTTGGACAACTCCATCCTTCTTCTTCCCTCTAGCAGTTTGCTCCTTCGGTTGTGAAGCCGGTGAAGAGCGACACACTCTGATACCACTTGTAGGGGATCGGATGTCACTAGAGGGGGTGAATAGCATTGTGCTACGTCAATGATGGAATTTTTTTGCGTTTGTCTACGAGACTTATTATGCGCAGCGAAAATAATAATAAAGCAATAACAAAAAATGACAAACACAAGATATAACGTTGTTCAGAACCTTAGGGTTCCTACTCTACAGGTTGAGCTCAAATGAGCTCTAGTGATGCACACACCACTAATAAAACTCCTTCTCGGAACAATCCGGAGGCGGAGAAACCTCGTACAAAAGATTACAACAGTAATACAAAAGATACAAGCAAATATAAAGTAAATACAACAACAATTAAAGAACACTTTACAAATGTGAGCTTTGAATGCTTTGCTTGTTGGTTGCTTGGATGAGCTTGAAGGACGCTGAAATGCACTAGTACTTCGCCTCATAATTGGCTCAAGAACCCCTCAAGAAACCATGGTCGAAATCCTCCATGAGTTGCTCCTTTTATCCCTGTATCGAGTCGATTTCGCGCCTAGTAATCGACTACGAAAAGTCCCCAGTTGACTGTCTACAGTGTCATTGTCTCACAATGGGCTTAATCCGCATTGACATTCAAGATAATGGAAACACGCGATCATTGCCATTACGTGATCGAATGCCAAGCACATGGCCCGCTCGTCATCATCTGAGCTTTATGCTCGCAAACCAATAATCGATTGCCCTCCATGGCGATCGACTATCCAAAACTAAGTCGAGCCCAAGGCTAGCGATCGTGCCTTACCCACATGCCTGATCGAATGCCGATCGACTCGGATGGTCATAATTCAAGTTGACTTCTTAGTATTGACTCGGTTGTCAAGTGTTAAAATACTTGACCAATCGACTGGTACATAACTTTAGTCGACTGCTAAACCTCAACCATGAGGTTTAACCCCAAGTATGATGCCCTCATACTTGCTAGACTATCCTTAGCCTAGACCTAAACCTTCTAGTCACTTCCATCATCCTCACACCTATCGGATCCCTTCAAGTCATCCATGACTTGTTCATCTATATGCTAGCCTTCAGGTGCTTCCATCGGCCATTGTCATGCTAAGCTGGTCTACACCGCCAAGGCACATTTGGGCTTACGTTGCCACGACACATGCTTGGACTTTACGCCGCCAATATCATTGGATTTCCCAATTGCCAAGTACCCATGACTTGGACTTTCACTGTTAAGACTATACACTTGGACTTACGTGGCCAAAACTACACCCTTGGACTTTCCATGCCAACTCCATGTTGGACTTTCCAAATGCCAAGACCCATGCTTGGACTTTCCATGCCAAGAACTCAAGACTTGGACTTTCCCATGCCAAGTGTCCCACTTGGACTTCTCCATCATATGGTCAACCCCTTGTCAACCATCTTTACAAACCATTGTCAAACAATGATTAATCCTTTGTCAAACATCAAAATACTACTCGAGTCAAATTCGAGTCTGGTCAATCGTGACCTGGGTCGATTACACCAATACTAAGCCTTCTAGCCACCTCCATTATCCTCACGCCTATCGGATCCCTCCAAGTCATTCATGACTTTTCATCCATACGCTAGCCTTCAGGTGCTTCCATCAGCTATTGTCATGCTAACTGGGTCTACTTTGCCAAGATACATTTGGACTTACACAACCAATTTAGATGCTTGGACTTTATGCCACCAAACATTGGACTTATACAGCCAAGACTACAACTTGGACTTTATGCCGCCAATATCACACCCTTGGACTGCCCAAATGCCAAGTATCCATACTTGGACTTTCACCGCCAAAGTTCACTTGGACTTTACGCCACCAAGATTACACACTTGGACTTATGCTCCCAAGACTATACCTTTGGACTTTCCTTGCCAATTACCCATTACTTGGACTTTACCATTGCCAAGACCCATGCTTGGACTTTCTATGCTAAGACCCATGCTTGGGCTTTCCAATTTCCAAGTACCCATGACTTGGACTTCACCTGCCAAGTATACATGACTTGGTCTTCTCAAATGCCAAGACTATTCTTGTATTTCCCATGACAATCACATTGTCAATAGTTTTCTCGAACATCAAAATACTACTCGATTCAAATTCGTGTCTGGTCAATCGTAACCTGAGTTGATTGGACCAACACAAACTACTCTTCCTTCATGTAAACCACCCTTCCCCCAAATGCATGCAAACCATTTTTCCGCAAATGCATGCAAACTATTCCTACAGCATGCAAACCACTCTTCCTTGGCCACTCTTCCAAGTTATTCTTCTATGGCCACTCTTTCTTAGTCACTCTTCTAGGGTCACTCTTCCAGCATCTAGGGTCACTTTTTTAGAGTCACTCTTACAGACCACTCTTCCATGGTCACTCTTCCAAGGTCACTCTTTCATGTTGGTGCAATAAGCCCCGGGTCAATGTTGACCAAACTCGAGTGGCAATGGGGTTGACAATGGATTTGACCATTATTTGACTATATGGTTTGACCATATGTTGACCATATGACTAGTGGATGATTGGGACATCCAAAGTCATATGGAGTAGATTATTTGGGGAAGATTGTTGGAGTAATCAACCCATGAAAGTCCAAGTCATGGGTACTTGGCATGGAAAGTCTAAGTCATGGATACTTGATGGAAAGTCTAAGTCATGGGTACTTGGCGATGGTAAAGTCTAAAGGTATAGTCTTGGCATCGTAAAGTCCAAGTGAACTTTGGCAATTGGAAAGTCTAAATCATGGGTACTTAGCAATTGAAAGTCCAAGTTATGGTACTTGGCAATGTGAAAGTCCAAAGGTGTAGGATTGGCGATGTAAAGTCCAAGCATGGTCTTGGCAGCATAAGTCCAAATGAACCTTGGCAAAGGACCTGGTTAGCATGACATAGCCGATAGAAGTACCTGAAGGCTAACGTGAAGGATAAAGTGTCACAAAATCAAGGGATCCGAGAGGTGTGATACTGATGGAGGTGGTTAGAAGGCCAAGGTCTAGGCTATGGGTGACTATCAAGTATGAGGGGATTATACTTGAGTTAAGCCTCATGTTTGAGGTTTACCAGTTGACTAGGGTTATGGACCAGTCGACTGGTTGAGTGTTTGACATTCATAAGCCTAGTTGACTTGGAGTAGTCGACTAGAATTATGCCCTAATCGATTGGTCAAGTAGTAGACTGAGGCTCTACTATTGATTTGTAGCTCTAGCAGTCGACTGCTAGGGTTAAGCAATTGACTAGTCCATAGCAGTCGATTGCTAGGGTAGAGTAGTCGACTGGAATTAAATGGCTAGGGAATAAAATGTTTAGCAGTTGACTACTATCCTATGGTAGTCGACTGGTGACTATTGCAGTCGACTGCTAGGTCAGGACAGTCGACTGATGGGCAACTTTTTTTATGTGGATTAAGCCATTGTGAGGTGATGACTAAGTGTTCAGTCAACTACTAGGTAAGAGCAGTCGACTGAAAGGCGGAGAATCAACCCGAACTGAGTAATAAAAGGAGTTCGATGGGAGGATTTGAAGCTGTCGATTCTTTGAGCTTTTAGGGAGGAATTGCTATTGAATTCTAGGTCTTCAAAGCCTTTCAAAGCAACCAAAATATCAAGCAATCAAAAGTATACTTGTAAAGTGTTTTAGTTTTGTACTCTTTCATTTGCTTTGTATTTGGTTGTATTTAATTGTATAAACTTATTGTACGAGGTTTTCCCACCTCCAGATCATTTCCGAGAAGGAAAAGTTGATAGTGGTGTGTGCATCACTAGAGCTCAATTAGAGCTTGGTTGTGTTGGATCGAGAAGCGTCGCTAGAGGGGGGGGGTGAATAGCGATCGTAAAACTTTTCAGTGTTTCGTTCGAGTAGACAATTAAATGAGTAAACACAGCGGAAAATAAAGCGACACGTTTATTTTACTTGGTTCACAACCCAGCGGTTGCTACTCCAAGGCCCTATCGGTCCTAGACCGCGTACGGAGGGCAAATCACTATAACGTCTCCTCCTCGTTGGAGGTAGGAGACAACGATCACAAAACCGAAATTATGAGGATGAGGCAACAAGCCTACCTCACCTCGTTACGAATAAAAATAAAGAATACAATATCAAAATATGTTACTCTCTCTGCTGTACGAAGAAGATCGGAACTTGTCGTCGGCGTTATAATGATGTTGGAGCGTTGGCTTTGTAGGAGCAATTGATGAATAAACTTGATGATCTTTGGAGTTGGAATCCTCCTCCTTTTATATACTTTGGGCTCTGAATATGTCTCCCTTTTTTTTGGAACGGATCACAAAGTTTTCCAAATTTTATCGCGAAGTGGCCGCGTCAAACGTTATCCGTTTTGACCTAAGCTGGCGCAAAGGTCGTCGTCGCCATCGATCGTGATGCCTCCCATCGATCGGTGATGGGGATCGATCGGCGCTCCATGTCCGTGATGCGCCGGCGCCACTTCCCTACGAGAGGTTAGCTCGGAAAATGATAAATCACGATTTCTAACCGTCCGATCTCGACCTAGACCTTCCACAAGAAGTTTTAGTCGGATCGCGCCTCTGTCATCCCAGTATAGAGGACACGACCTTACCATCTCTCACTCACACGAGCTTACCTCGATTCTTCTTGTGGACGCTTTGCCGGCCTTCCACTCGATTCCTTGGCTCCTCTCGAAGTCACTCGAGTGTCGCCCGACCACCGCAGCTTCCTCCGGGTGTCGCTAGCCTTCAGCTCTAGCTTTAGTACTTTTCTGCACACTCGATTTAGCTCGTGAGATAACGATGTAAACTTAACTTTGTGTCTTTGCCATAATCAAAATACAGGTTCGATTATCTAGTGCCCCTGCACCAACAATCTTCCCCTTTTTTATCTAAGGCAAACCAACACAAAGTTAAGGGAAATTAAAACATAAAACAAGTATAGTAAATGATGAATGTCATTTTGAAAAACTCCCCCTTAACCAAAACTCCCCCTTAACCCTAGGTGAGTTTTGAAAGAGATACTTTAGTTCAAAATCAAATAAATTTTGTGTTACTCCCCCTTAACTTTCGCTCTTCTCCCCCTTTTGCCATAAATCAAAACAAACGTTGGGGTTTGTTATGTAAAAATGAAGTTTGTTATATAAAATAGGGGTTTAAAGACAATATGGTATATGCATGCATCAAGATAAATTAGCTATGAGTCCAAGCATGCATTTAGCAGTAATTAGATAGATTGGTTCGAGGTGTGTCCCTCTGCACCAATAATCTAAAGGTTTGTAATATAACCCTTTAGGGTTAGTTTGCTCTCCCCCTTAGTCAAATATATGAAGTATAAGAGATGTAGGGGGCGCTAAACTTTGGCCTAAGAGTTGTTAAGTACAATAGTTGAGAAAATAAGTAGTATTTTGAAGAGGTTGTTTTAACTATATTTCAATTATCCTTAACATCTCACCTGTGTCTATATAATCAAGCATGTTATACTTATGTGTTTTTGTGAGATGACTTCCAATTAAGTTGATTAAGTGCTTTTAGGTTCAAGTAAATTTATGTTAGATTTGGATTTGACCCTAGGCTTGTCAAGTTTACCTTTTCAAGATCATGGCTTCCAGGTCGTGGCGAGGCACAGGGGCCTTCTTTTATCGGATCATTGACCACTTCCTTAGACAAAGCTATTTTCAAGAAAATGATGACTTGACTCACCTAAGACTATTTCCTAGTCTAACTGGTTTTTTTTTTTTTTTTTTGAAAAGAGGCTCCCCGAGGCTCAATCTTTTCATAGGATTTTAGTTGGTTATGTACGTGTTCTAAGTGAGCTCACACGTTTTAAAGCACAAACTTTCTAAGTTAAAGCATGCAATTTCTAAGTTAAAGCACAAACATGTTTTGTACTGGCTCCCCCTAGACCGTTGAATCGGTTCAGTCTATCCACATAGTGGATTTGGTCCTTGGGAACCCAGTACGGGTTGGATCCTAGAGTTGAAATCAAAAAGTTCTTAGGGACCCATGCTTGGACTCTTTGATGACTACGATTTACGATAGACATATAAGACCTATTCGTAGTCTTTGACTTAAATCCGAGTCCGACTTTATTGTACACGACTCTTTGGCTTCCAAGTAGTCGATTAAGGTTCTTAGATCCCAACGTGAACCTTTCCAACCTAGCCTCAACCTCTTGAACTTGGTCTTTCAAGAGAGAATTCTCCTCCTCAAGTTTTTCAATTTGAGTTGAGTTTCCCTCTTGAACTTGACTAGTTGAAGGGGTTAGAGTAGCCTCTTGCTTGAGGGTTTCAACCTCCTCAAGTAACGACTCAACCCTAGACTCGGACTTAGTTAATTTCCTATTAAGCATTTTAATTGTATTGTAAAGCGTACTAATTAAAGAGCGATTAACCTTGACTTTCCCTTTTGGTCCGGCTTTGAGTTTTCTCTCGATTCTCTCGAAATAATCTTCGGGGTCGGAGTCGGAGTTGTAGTTGGACTCGGCTTCGGATTCTGACTCGGACTCCTCCATTCTTGCCATGTAAGCTATGTCTTCTCTATTGTTCCAAGTTGCATGGAAGGCTTTCGTTGCTCCCTTTTTCTTTTGGTTCTCATTCTTCAATTTCCTTTTTTCTTGTCGAACTATTCTCCGCACAATGTTGACTATTATGGCCTCCTCTTCGGATTCGGATTCGTCTTTGGGTTCGAGTTCATCTACTTGCTTAGTAGGTGGCTTCCTTCTTTGTCCTGCAAGTAGAGCAATACCTCTCTCGGCCCGGACCATGTTAGTTTGCTCATGAAGTTCAAACTCGGAAAATAATTCATCTAACCTAAGCTTTGAAAGGTCCTTAGAGACCTTGTAGACATCGACCATGGATGCCCATAAGGTAGTCCTAGGGAAAGCATTTAAAGCGTACCTTATAAGGTCCCGGTTCTCTATGGCTTGCCCGATCGAATGAAGATCGTTGACGATATCTTGGATCCGCGCATGTAGTTGGGTGGCGGTCTCATGATCCTGCATCTTTAGATTGTACAATTTATTTAAAAGTAAATCTCTTTTACATACCTTAGCATCAGCTGTCCCTTCGTGTAAATCAATCAATTTTTTCCAGAGGTCTTTGGCGCTAATGAATGGTCCGATGCGGTTGAGTTCCTCCTTGGACAAGCCGCATTGCAATATTTGGGTTGCTCTTGCATCGGCTTCGATTTGCCTCTTGGTTGCATTTGTCCATTTGTTGAAATCCAAGGCCTCTCCTTGATCATTGGTGGGTAGAGCAAAGCCGGTTTGGATTATTATCCAAGTCTCGACTTGTGTTTTTAGAAAACACTCCATCCGACCTTTCCAATAACGGAAATCATTTCCGTTAAAGAACGGAGGTCGGGTGGTGCTATACCCCTCAATGTGAGCCATTAAATATCTTGCAAAATACGAATAAAAACCAAAGAGAATTCCAAGACTTGGTCTTGGATTAGTAGTGCGGGAAATAATAGGAAATAAACAGAAATAAATAAGGAGAATAAGAAACTAACAAAAACTCGAAACTTACAACCTTTGATGTCCCCGAAAGGGTACTAAACGTTGGATTTTGGGGCTGGAAACAGTTTGTTACGAGGGTAAACCCTCGTAAAAAATGTAGATCTTTCTGAGAGCTTCGATTTGGTATGTAGATCGTTATGTGAGTCCACTTGTGCGAAAAGTTATGGCCGTTTTACCGTCGGCTACTTCAAAAGAGAAAACTTGCAAGCACACAACCAAAAGAAACGTACCAAGACTTCATCTTGGATTAGTAGTGCAGGAGGAAAAAGACCCAAAAAAAAATACAAATCAAAAAATATGAACAGAAAACCAAAACGTGCTAGATTGGTGGTTTCACCAAATCTTAGCGCCCCCGCTCTGATACCAATTGTTGGATCGAGAAGCGTCGCTAGAGGCGGGGGTGAATAGCGATCGTAAAACTTTTCGGCATTTTGTTCGAGTAGACAATTAAATGAGTAAACACAGCGGAAAATAAAGCGACACGTTTATTTTACTTGGTTCACAACCCAGCGGTTGCTACTCCAAGGCCCTATCGGTCCTAGACCGCGTACGGAGGGCAAATCACTATAACGTCTCCTCCTCGTTGGAGGTAGGAGACAACGATCACAAAACCGAAATTATGAGGATGAGGCAACAAGCCTACCTCACCTCGTTACGAATAAAAATAAAGAATACAATATCAAAATATGTTACTTGCTCTCACGCGATGAAGAAGATCGAACTTGTCGTCGCTGGCGTTATGGCTGATGTTGGAGCGTTGGCGTTGTAGGAGCACTTGATGAATAAACTTGATGATCTTTGGAGTTGGAATCCTCCTCCTTTTATAGACTTTGGGCTCTGAATATGTCTCCCTTTTTTTTTGGAACGGATCACGAAGTTTTCTAAATTTTATCGCGAAGTGGTCGCGTCAAACGTTATCCGTTTTGACCTAGCGCAAAGGCTGAGTCATCGCCATCGATCGATGCCTCCCATCACCGATGATGGGCATCACGATCGCTCCATGTCCAACGATGATCCACCGCCACTTCCCTGCAGTGAGAGGTTAGCTCGGAAAATGATAAATACAACAGTTTCTAACCGTCTGATCTCGACCTAGACCTTCCACAAGAAGTTTTAGTCGGATCGCCGCCTACGGTCGTCCCCGTATAGAGGACACGACCTTACCATCTCTCACTCACACAAGCTTACCTCGATTCTTACTGTGACGCTTTCGCTTCCGGCCTTCCACTCGATTCCTTCAGCTCCCTCCAAAGTCACTCGAGTGTCGCCCGACCACCGCAGCTTCCTCCGGGTGTCGCTAGCCTTCAGCTCTAGCTTTAGTACTTTTCTGCACACTCGATTTAGCTCGTGAGATAACGATGTAAACTTAACTTTGTGTCTTTGCCATAATCAAAACACAGGTTCGATTATCTAGTGCCCCTACACCAACAGGTTGTGGAGTAGGAACCCTAGTTCCAAACCACGTAAAATCGTGTGTATTGAGTGTGTGTGTGTGTGTGTGTGTGTGTTGTCTTTGTGTTTATTTCTATTTTGTATTTGTATATCTGCTGCGTACTAACATTTTGTAGCGACAATCACGAACGCAATCCATAGAAATTGCTATTCACCCTCCCCTCTAGTCGGTCACTGATTCCTCTACAATTAGTATTAGAGCGAGGCCGCTCTTCAAAGGACTAACCACCAAGAGAGAAAGTACTAGAGGAGAAGAGGAAGATGGAGGCAAGTGATGGATTTGGCTATGACACTCAAATTCCTCCACCGTTCAACCGAGAAGATTTTCTGGCTTGGAGGGAGAAAATGGAGACCTTCTTGATGATGGACAGATTTGAACCTTCCATGGATAAGAAGGGAGGACCTCTCAAAATCAAGAATTGGACCAAGGAGCAACGTCAAAAACTTAAGATTGATTTTAAGGTAACAAAACTTCTAACTAATTAATTCCCATTGATATTCTGTCAAAATTAGGAGAAGTTATGGACGCCAAGGAAATATGGAGCAAATTAGTAAAGTTCCATGAAGATTCCTCACCGACATAGGTAGAGAAGGAGCCTGGAGAAGAGGAGTGTTCTTCATCTCAAGCTCAAGAATGTAGGGTCATCGATGACGTGCTAGAGGGGGGTGAATAGCGGTTTTGCATCGTCGCTTCAAATTTGATCGTGATTATCTCTACAATTCATTAGTATGCACAGCGAAATATAGAATAAAGCATAAACTAAAGAATACACAATCACACACATAAGACAAGAATATAACGTGAATTGGAACCTAGGGTTCCTACTCCACGGGTCGAGCTCAAGTGAGCTCTAGTGATGCACACCACCACTAATAAACTCCTTCTTGGAACAATCCGGAGGGAGAGAAACCTCTTACAATGTTTACAACAATAAACAAGATAAATACAAGCAAATACAATGAAATACAAGTAAATAAAACTTTACAATGAAGATCGCTTTTGCTTACTTGTTTGGTTTCTTGGACTGCTCTTGAAGACCCTAAAATGCACCAGCACTTCGCCCCAAGAACCGATACAAAAATCCTCGCTTCAATGCTCCTTATAAAGCTACAACTCGGGTTGAGTTTCGTCTAGCAGTCGACTGCCCATACCTAGTAATCGACTGCTCCTGTAGCTATTGTCTCATAATGACTTAATCCACGCTGAAAAAACTCCAACAGATACCTCAGCAGTCGACTGTCAAACCCTAGCAGTCGACTGCTACTCTGGTAGTCGATTGCCCTATCGACTATGGAACTTTTTGTGCTCGTGTCTGAAAATAGCAGTCGACTTCCCACCATGTCGATCTCCAGTGGACTCCTCACTAGTCGACTGATCATAATCTCAGTCGACTGCTCATAGTCGACTAGGCTGCCAAGTGTCAAACACTTGGCCAGTTGACTGGTCCATAACCCCAGTCGACTGATAAATCTCAACATGAGGTTTAACCCAAGTATGATGCCTTCATACTTGATAGACCACCCTTTGCCTAGATCTAAACCTTCTAGCCACCTTCATCAGCCTCATGCCTATTAGATCCATCCAAGTCATCTATGACTTGTTCATCCATACGCTAGCCTTCAGGCGCTTCCATCGGTTATTGTCATGTTAATCAAGTCTACATCGCCAAGGTACATTTGGACTTAGATTGTCAAGACACACGCTTGGAATTTACGCTGCCAAACATTGGACTTATACCGCCAAGACTACAACTTGAACTTTACGCCGCCAATATTACACCCTTGGACTTCCCTTGCCAACTCCATGTTGGACTTTCCAAATTCCAAGACCCATGCTTGGACTTTCCAATTGCCAAGTACCCATGCTTGGACTTTACAATTGTCAAGTACCCATGACTTGGACTTTACCATTGCCAAGACTCATGCTTGGACTTTCCATACCAAGTACTCATGACTGGACTTTTCATTACCAAGACTCATGCTTGGACGTTCCAATTGCCAAGTACTTATGACTTGGGCTTTACCATTGCCAAGACCCATGCTTGGACTTTCCATGCCAAGTACTCAAGACTTGGACTTTCTATGATAATCACATTATCATATGTTTTGTCGAACATTAATGACAATCACATTGTCATACATTTTGTCGAACATCAAAATACTGCTCGAGTCAAACTCGAGTCTGATCAATCGTAACCTGGGTTAACTGCACCAACAATCTTCCCCTTTTTGATGTTTGACAAAACCTTTGAGTTAGGCCACCTAACTCAAGCCATCAATTCATCAATTCTTCCCCTTTTTGACATACATCAAAAAAGAGGGTCTCCCTAAGGGTATCAATGTCTCATATCCCAATGAGATCTTACATTCTCCCCCTTTCTCCAAAAATATTTAGGACGCCTTCACTCTTCCTAGTGATAAGTCTCATACCACTAAATGAGAGACAATCCTCATACTCCAATTCTCCCCCTTTGAGAAAAAACACATCCATCATCCCATGATGGATAACCTCACCCTAAAGGCTTGCTCCCTCTTGACCATTGCACCAACAATGTCATTGAAGAGTCCCTAAGCCTATAGGAACACTAAACAATTGAAATTTGTTGGATCAATTTGAGCGCTAGAGGGGGGGGGGGGGGTGAATAGCACAAAATAATTTTCGTTCATTCGTTAGATATAAAATGCGAGTGAGATTATATGCAGCAGAAAAACAAAAATATGGCTCGTTTGTTTTTACTTGGTTCACAGCCTTTGGCTACTAGTCCAAGGCCCTAACGGTCCTAGACCGCGTATGGAGGGCAAAGCACTAAAAATACTCCTCCTCGTTAGAGGTAGGAGTACGCGAACACAATCGATATGAAAAAACTCAAGGTAGAGGGACACTCCCCCTCTCCTTGTTACGATTAAAACTCGATAAGTACAGATTTAAAGACAATAATAAAGAATATACCGACGACTATTAAAGAAATGGAACTTGGGCTCTTGTCGTCGGAGATGCGGTAGCACTTCATTGTCGTAAGTTCGTCGTAGAAGAGTATCGTAGTGGAGGATTTTTGGAAAGCTTTTGATGAAGGAAATGGGGTGGAGAACCCCTACTTTTATAGCCTTGGAAACCCTGGACGTTCAGATCTTCAACCAATGAGAGCAAGCCTCTTAGCCCTTGAGAAATGGAGATATGTTGGGATGTATACTGAAAGCCTTGCTCTTTTGTATGAACATCTTTATTTTGAAATAAGAATCACATGATCATTGTTTGCATATTTTTATAGTTATGCAAAATTGTCTAATATTTTACATTGTAGATAACATGGTGCTTGGTGTGGCACAGAAGATCATGTTATCAGTCCCATGTAGAATATAAGTAGAGGCTCACAACCAAGATGGTTTTGGACAAACCATTGGCATGGTTGTAGTGTAGCTTGGTATTGTTTTATCTTGAACATAGAGTTACACTAGTACACCTCGGTGTATTGAGCAGGACCGACATAGAGGTGATTCAATTTGTTGCTGACTACATAATTGAATCGGACCTCGGATATTATGTTGTACATGCTCTTAATCCCGATATAATAACGGACACATGTACTTAGTATTTATTTCTTTGATTTACCAGAGGGTGAGATTTCTATGGATTAAATCAATATGCCCGGTAAGTTGGGAAATGATATTATTTACATGGTGTGCCGTTGATTATAGGAGGAATCCGTGTCCTATGTATTAGGTTGATGATGTCCCCTTGAGGAGCTCATAAGGTTCATCATGTAAACCCTGCAGGTTGACTTAGTCAACATGATGATAAGGTTGAGTGGTACTACTCGAGGAGTTAAATGTTAATTAATTGATGGTCAGTAAATCAATTAATTGACGGACATTCGATATCTTAAACACGGGGAGATGGATGTACAAATAATATATGGAGCCCATATTAATTTATGGGGGTTGGTGAGGTAGTTCGATGATGATTCTCTAGTGGAATGGAACATCATTGATGGATCAAATTTGTGTGGTTCCGATCCATCGGGTGGCCAAGACCCAACTCCTCCTCATGGTCCCTATCGTAGCCTAATATAAACCTCATAAAGTCTAGATCAAATAATGGAAAACAAATCTCTAGATCCAACGGTTGGGATTAAATCCCTAGAACCAACGGTGGAGATTAAATCTCTAGATCCGACGATTGGGATTAAAACCCTAGAACCGACGGTAGAGATTAAACCAAGGCTTAAACCTAACTCTATATATATATAGGCTTAAGGTGGGCGGCGAGGGTGATTGATGATGGATGGTTTAGGGGATTAGGGTTTGCTTCCTTTGGAGGCTAGGAACCCTAGTTGGTTTAGAATCTTTTGGGCGGCTAGGGTTTGGGAGAAAGGGATGGGGCGGCAACAAGTGGAAGAAGAGTTTCTTCTTCTTCCTAAGGCAAGGACGGTCCCTTCCTTCTACCCTTCTACCTTGGTTGGTCCACATTCTATTCTTCTATCCCCTCTTCCATGGCCGGTGCATAGATGATGGAATTGGATGGCTTGGGCGGCAAGAAACCCTAAGGAGGAAACCCTAATTAGGGTTTGGCTCCTTTTGGGTTGGGCGGCCAAGGTTTGGAAGGAGGGTAGGCGGCATCTTGTGGAAGAGTTCTTCTTCTTCCTAGGAAAGGTGGCCGGTTTAGATCTCCTCCTTCCACCTTGGTTGCGCGGCAAGAAGACCTAAGGAGGAAACCCTAATTAGGGTTTGGCTCCTATGGTTGGGCGGCTAGGGTATGCAAGGAAGGTGGGCGGCAACTATAGGAGAGGAGCTCTTCCTCTTCCTAGGTTGTGGCCGGCTCCTTCCTCTATTCCCTCCACCGTGGCCGACGCCCAACATATTCCCTTTCTCCTCTTCACTCCATCTTGGCCGGCGGCACCAAAACTAGGGTTTGTCCCTAGTTCGGTTCCTTGGTTGTTTCCATTATGTTCTCTCTATTCTTGGGGCCGGTAGCATCAATCCTTTGTGGATTGGTGGTTGGCTCAAGCAAGAAGGGAAAGAGAGTTCTTCTTTCTTTGGATTGAAGAAGATCTAGGAAGCTTCAACTTGTGGAGGATCTTCGCCCACACGAAGTCTACAAGGAGGTTAGGACATACGATAGAAGATCAAGAGGTATAAAAGTTTTATAACTTTTATTATTGTTCTTTGCATGTTCTTATTGATATGCTAGCTTATGTTCTTTATGTTAGTATATGTTGATTATACTAGTTTACATTTGTATGTATTTGTATAATCATGGACCCCGAATAAGAAATACAAAAACCGGCGATCCGTCCGTCGTCTCTTCCGCGGCTAATCAACTAGAAGAGTTGTGTTGCTTGAACAACTAGTTTGTTCAAGCGACCACTCAAGTTGTTAGCACGATGACGAATTGGTTGTGCTTAGGAAACTCATCCCATCCGGATTAGTTCTTCATTAGTGAAAATTTTAATCCGGGGACATGGGAGCCGATGAGCCTCCGAGGAATAGCACATTGCCAACAAATGGTATCAGAGCCACGGTTTCCGGTTTTGTGTGTTTTGGATTCGGTTACTTTCACGCACTTATCATATATTGTGTATGCCGAATAATAGTAGGATGTGCGTAGGCTAACTTTTTGGTTGTAGGCATAAGATCCAACTATTATGGCTATATATGTGTGTATGTGATTGCATGTGTGTGTGATTGTATATTATTTGAATCCTCGGGGTTGACGAGGCTAGATTAGTATTTAATTTTTGTAATTAAATACGGCATTGTTTAGCCACTCTTTATTTTATTTTACTTTCGATCTAGATGTCATGTACACTCCCTCGTGGAGTATAGGATCGATGGATGTAAAATAAAATAGGTTTTATTCTCGGCTCGGATCTCCGGATGGCTCGTACATGGCGTAGGAGGAGCGGATGAGGTGGCGACACGACGGGACGCATATCGGAGAACAATGCCATAATAGTTAGAAAAATTCTGATTTTTCCATATTTATTGCTGATTTGTTTTATATGCATGTTGTGTGTGCTTAAAAATTCCTCATTTTCAATTTACTAAGTGAGAGAGGGATATTTTAATTAATTCTCGCGGCCTCCATTACAATTTGACATGTGATGCAACAAACTTGCGCGTCGGCTCTGAGTGCCTTCCTCCCCATCGGATGAGTTTTTTTGTGGATCACTAGGTCAAATAATGGTTATAGGAAATTATTTAGGAGCATGTGTGCTTCCCCATCGGTAAGACACATAATCCGAGATAATTCCCTTAGTATCGTGTAATGGTGCACACTTAGATGCAAATAAAAAGTATCCTCCCCATCAGAGTCACTGCTTTTATTTGTAGGGACAAAGAGGAACCAACTATTAATTTTATTTGTCAAAAAGTAAGGTTGACAAGATAATAAAATTAATGGGTAAAACCTCCTCTTACAAATGTAGAATTCGTATACGTCCACACTATCGCGGCATACGATATTCTCGGTGTTTTGAGGTGTTGGTTGATTTCGGAATTTTATTGTTTTGAGGAATCAATAATTTTTGAAATCTAAAGTGATGATCTATGTGATTCTTAGGATTTTCAAAATTGACTTTCAGTCCACTTACTGTGATACTAAAGGAAATAAACTTACTGTACCTAAATAATGTTGATTGGAAAAGATTCAAGATATTGTCTTATCTGCTAAGGAGTACAAGTATGCACTCTTCAAAGAGTGTCCTCAAGCCATCATTGCTCAAAAGGGTTTCTACTTCTAAGCCGAAAGGCAAGAAGAAGAAGAAACAAGGTGAAGCAAAGATGGTGGGAGGATCTCAGGGAAGAGTGAAGAAGCCGAAAGGCAAGTACTTCACTTACAAGCAGGATGGACATTGGAAGAAGGACTGTCCCAATCCAAATGAACAAAAGGTATATCTTTGGTCTAGTCATTGAAACATGATTAGTGGTGTTATCTACCAAGCACTGTGTGAGTAGATACGAGAGCCACTAATCATGTCTCGCAATATTTGCAGGGTTCCAGAAACCCGATGACTAGCTAAAGGGATATTACCATTTACTGGGCAATGCCATGAAGATGGCGGTTATTGCAAAGGGGGGAGATGTTTTATTTATCGTTTGATAGAAATAAAGTTTTGGTTTTGAGAAATTGTCTTTATGTACCTACATTTATAAAGAATTTGATTTCGATTTCTAAATTGTTTATGGACGGATATTCTATTTCTTTTAATGACAGAGTTGTTATAAAAGGAATAGGGAGAATATCTATTCAGGTACATTGAAAGGAAATTTGAACCAAAACCTCCCATGATGAAAAATTGAAGTTAATAACTCATCTTCTAATTCCAATAAGAGAAAATAAACTTCGAAGATGAACCAAACATATCTTTGGCTTCTTAGGCTTGGTCACATTAACCTAAGCAGAATTTAAAGGTTGAAAGCTGATGGACCTTTGAATTCATTAGTGGTGGAGGATCTCCCAACCTATGAATCTTGTTTGGAGGGTAAGATGACCAAGAGGCCTTTTTCAAGGCCAAGGGGTATAGATCTAAAGATGTGTTGGAATTGGTTTATTCTGATTCGTATGGTCCTATGTCTATCCAGACAAGAGGTAGTTTTGAACATTTCATCTTTTTCATAGATGATTGTTCAAGATACGCATGACACTACGATCTGATCGTGGTGATGAGTACCTCTTGGGAGAGTTTAGGAACTACTTATCAGAGGCTGGGATTCAATCCCAATTGACTGCGCCTGGCACACCCCAGCAGAACGGTATAGCAGAGCGAAGGAAAAACACTCTTATGGAGATGATTAGATCGATGATGAGTTATTCTGACTTATCAGATTCGTTCTAGGGATATGCTCTAGATACGACGGTATACATTCTGAACCTGGTTCCATCTAAATCAGTGCCTTCTACTCCCACAGAATTGTGGACTGGGCGAAAGCCTAGTCTAAGACATATTTAGATATGGGAGTACAACACATTGGTCAAGGCGAATCGTAAGATGGAACCTCATCTGCATGCACGCATGTTCGTTGACTATCCCAGGGGAACGAAGGGTGGATTGTTTTATAGTCCTAGAGATCAGAGGGTGATCGTTAACACGAACGCCAGATTTCTAGAGGAAGACTATGTGATGAGCCACAAGCCCAAGGGTAAAATTGTTCTGGAGGAGTTAAAAAGGGAAGTCACTTCTTTAGTACCACCGGTACAAGAGGATATACCACATGTCACTGCACCGCGTGTCACAGAGGATACACAGGTGATACCTCGTCGTAGTGGGAGGGTTGTTAGACAGCCTGAGAGATTCATGTTCTTGGGAGAATCTTTTGATTTGGTCCCTAGCAAACATGAACCTGATCCCTAGACATACGACGAGGCAATCCAAGATATAAATACAGCATCTTGGCAAAG
The DNA here is from genome assembly GCA_025175895.1 of Wurfbainia villosa. Lineage (NCBI taxonomy): Eukaryota > Viridiplantae > Streptophyta > Magnoliopsida > Zingiberales > Zingiberaceae > Wurfbainia > Wurfbainia villosa. The sequence continues at coordinate 123,233,179 of CM045990.1, forward strand.
TGCAATGAATACTGAGATTGAATCTATGGATTCAAGTCAGGTCTGGGAGCTCTTATGCATTGCAGCTCATATGGATTATGAGGTGTGATAGATGGATGTCAAGACAGCTTTCCTTAATGGAAGTCTTGAGGAAAACATCTATATGAAGCAACCAGAGGGATTCATTGCTAAGGGCAAAGAGCGTATTGCATGTAAGCTTAATCGGTCCGTTTATGGACTGAAGCAAGCTTTGAGGTCTTGGAACATCCGCTTTGATGAGGTAAATCCAGACTTATGGATTTATTCAAAGTCCGGATGAGTCTTGTGTATACAAGAGATGTGACGGAAACGTAGTGGTATTTCTTGTACTATACGTAGATAATATTTTGGTAGTTGGCAACAATATCAGAGTGTTATCAGACGTAAGGGTATGGTTGTATAAACAGTTTTGAAGGACTTGGGAGAAGTGGGTCACAACCTTGGGATCAAGGTTGTTGTGCTTATCCCAAGCTTCATACAAAGACATGATTTTGGATCGTTTTAGCATGCAGAACTCCAAGAAGGGTTTTCTACCTTTCAGGTATGGAGTTCCTTTATCTAAGGAGATGTGTCCTAGATCATTTGAGGTGATAAAGGAGCTGAAGGCAGTTCCTTATGCTTTGGGCAAAGAGGAAGCCTCATGAAGATATCCGCTAGGTATGGTGTAGATATCGAGTAATCCAGACAGACATTGGACTACATGTAAAGCATATATTGTAGTGTCCGAGAAGGACTAGAGATTATATGCTAGTTTACGGGCGGACAATTACTCACCTCGTGGTTGCATGGATTACGATTTTCAATCAGATAGGGATAACAGTAAGTCTACCTCGGGGTTTGTGTTTACTTTTGGAGGTGGAGCCATAGTATGGAGGAGTGTCAAGCAGAAATGCGTGGCGGACTCCACCATGGAAGCTGAGTATCTGGCAGCCCCTGTGGCGGCCAAAGAAGCTGTGTGGTTCAGGAACTTCCTGATGGACTTGGATGTGATTCCTGGTTTGCCCAGAACTATCACAATTTATTGTGATAATAATGGTGCAGTTGCAAACTCGAAGGAACCACGAGCCCATAAGACTAGTAAACACATAGAGTGCGAGTACCACCTGATACGAGAAATCGTAAAGGAGGTAGAAGTTGTTGTCGCCTAGATTGCATCAGAGGATGACCTGATAGACCCTTTTCACTAAGGCCCTTCTAGCGAGAGTTTTGATAGGCATGTGGAAGGAAGAGGAATCAGATGTATGGCAGTGTGATGACAGCATAGTCTTTTAGTATAAGTGGGAGATTGTTGGGATGTATACTGAAAGCCTTGCTCTTTTGTATGAACATCTTTATTTTGAAATAAGAATCACATGATCATTGTTTGCATATTTTTATAGTTATGCAAAATTGTCTAATATTTTACATTGTAGATAACATGGTGCTTGGTGTGGCACAGAAGATCATGTTATCAGTCCCTTGTAGAATATAAGTAGAGGCTCACAACCAAGATGGTTTTGGACAAACCATTGGCATGGTTGTAGTGTAGCTTGGTATTGTTTTATCTTGAACATAGAGTTACACTAGTACACTTAGGTGTATTGAGCAGGACCGACATAGAGGTGATTCAATTTGTTGCTGACTACATAATTGAATCGGACCTCGGATATTATGTTGTACATGCTCTTAATCCCGATATAATAACGGACACATGTACTTAGTATTTATTTCTTTGATTTACCAGAGGGTGAGATTTCTATGGATTAAATCAATATGCCTGGTAAGTTGGGAAATGATATTATTTACATGGTGTGCCGTTGATTATAGGAGGAATCCGTGTCCTATGTATTAGGTTGATGATGTCCCCTTGAGGAGCTCATAAGGTTCATCATGTAAACCCTGCAGGTTGACTTAGTCAACATGATGATAAGGTTGAGTGGTACTACTCGAGGAGTTAGATGTTAATTAATTGATGGTCAGTAAATCAATTAATTGACGGACATTCGATATCTTAAACACGGGGAGATGGATGTACAAATAATATATGGAGCCCATATTAATTTATGGGGGTTGGTGAGGTAGTTCGATGATGATCCTCTAGTGGAATGGAACATCATTGATGGATCAAGTTTGTGTGGTTCCGATCCATCGGGTGGCCAAGACCCAACTCCTCCTCATGGTCCCTATCGTAGCCTAATATAAACCTCATAAAGTCTAGATCAAATAATGGAAAACAAATCTCTAGATCCAACGATTGGGATTAAATCCCTAGAACCGACGGTGGAGATTAAATCTCTAGATCCGATGGTTGGGATTAAAACCCTAGAACTAACGGTGGAGATTAAACCAAGGCCTAAACCTAACTCTATATATATATATATATAGGCTTAAGGTGGGCAGCGAGGGTGATTGATGATGGATGGTTTAGGGGATTAGGGTTTGCTTCCTTTGGAGGCTAGGAACCCTAGTTGGTTTAGAATCTTTTGGGCGGCTAGGGTTTGGGAGAAAGGGATGGGGCGGCAACAAGTGGAAGAAGAGTTTCTTCTTCTTCCTAAGGCATGGCCGGTCCCTTCCTTCTACCCTTCTACCTTGGTTGGTCCACATTCTATTCTTCTATCCCCTCTTCCATGGCCGGCACATAGATGATGGAGTTGGATGGCTTGGGCGGCAAGAAACCCTAAGGAGGAAACCCTAATTAGGGTTTGGCTCCTTTTGGGTTGGGCGGCCAAGGTTTGGAAGGAGGGTAGGCGGCATCTTGTGGAAGAGTTCTTCTTCTTCCTAGGAAAGGTGGCCGGTTTAGATCTCCTCCTTCCACCTTGGTTGGGCGGCAAGAAGACCTAAGGAGGAAACCCTAATTAGGGTTTGGCTCCTATGGTTGGGCGGCTAGGGTATGCAAGGAAGGTGGGCGGCAACTATAGGAGAGGAGCTCTTCCTCTTCCTAGGTTGTGGCTGGCTCCTTCCTCTATTCCCTCCACCGTGGCCGACGCCCAACATATTCCCTTTCTCCTCTTCACTCCATCTTGGCCGGCAGCACCAAAACTAGGGTTTTGTCCCTAGTTCGGTTCCTTGGTTGTTTCCATTATGTTCTCTCTATTCTTGGGGACGGCGGCATCAATCCTTTGTGGATTGGTGGTTGGCTCAAGCAAGAAGGGAAAGAGAGTTCTTCTTTCTTTGGATTGAAGAAGATCTAGGAAGCTTCAACTTGTGGAGGATCTTCGCCCACACGAAGTCTACAAGGAGGTTAGGACATACGATAGAAGATCAAGAGGTATAAAAGTTTTATAACTTTTATTATTGTTCTTTGCATGTTCTTATTTGATATGCTAGCTTATGTTCTTTATGTTAGTATATGTTGATTATACTAGTTTACATTTGTATGTATTTGTATAATCATGGACCCCGAATAAGAAACACAAAAATCGGTGATCCGTCCGTCGTCTCTTCCGCGGCTAATCAACTAGAAGAGTTGTGTTGCTTGAACAACTAGTTTGTTCAAGCGACCACTCAAGTTGTTAGCACGACGACGAATTGGTTGTGCTTAGGAAACTCATCCCATCCGGATTAGTTCTTCATTAGTGAAAATTTTAATCCGGGGACATGGGAGCCGATGAGCCTCCGAGGAATAGCACATTGCCAACAAGATAAGCTCGACTCTCTTGGTCGATCCTTGACCAATGACCGCTACCCTTACCGACGATTGAAGCATCACGATCGATGCAAGCCACGATCGATGGCAGCGTTTCCAGCTGCAATGAAGAGTTAGCTCAAAAATACAGTTAATATAAGTAAATTAAATGGCCATTTATCATATGATCTCGACTTAGACCTTCCATGGGAGGTCTTGGTCGGATCGTCGCCTAAGAACGTCCCCGTACAGAGGAACGACCTTACTTGTGCTCCCTCACATGAGCTTACCTCAACATTTACCTTATAGTTTCTACTTCCGGTCTTCCACCTGACTCCTTCATCTCCCTCCGAATTCATCCCGGTGTCACCCGACCACCACGGCTCCCTCCGGGTGTCGCTGACCTTCATCTCTAGCTTTAGTACTTTCTGCACACTTGATTTAGCTCGTGAGATAACAAAATGATCTTAACTTTGTATCGTTTGCTATAATCAAAACTCATATTCGACTTAGGTGCCTACTGCACCAACAATCTTCCCCTTTTCGATCTATGGCAAACCCATACAAAGTTAAGGAAATAATATGAATGAAGAATTAAAAATTAAGTAGGAGTAACAGAGACTTTCTTTCAAGTACTCCCCCTTCAGAAAACCTCCCCCTTGACCGAGGGTGAGTCTTTCAAAGAAGGTCTTAACCCTCCCCTTTGATGTTTGCTACTTAGGAAGAGTTTAAGTAATAACAATTACTTAAAGTTGGCCTTAGTATTAAAAATAAGTTTAAGTTAAGAAGATTTCTTAACTTGACCTTTCTCTACCTTTTTCAACTAATAGAAATAAATTTGCAAACATTGCGTTAAGTAAAACATTAACTTTTGGCCATGAGAATATAGAATTAAGTTACTAAGTTAAGTTATCAAAAAGTGATCCCTTAACTTTGGCCTTTTCTCCCCCTTTTGCCATAAATCAGAAAAGAACGAGGGTTTTGAATAATATAAGTATTAAGTTTAAGTTCCAAGTCCAAGCATGTTCCATATAATTTTGAAAATAATATATTAAAAATAAGCTCATCTATTAAATGTTCAACTCTATTTGACTTGATTGATATGAAAGATCAACAAGTCTTGGTTAGACTTGGTTAATATATATATGATTATACTCCGTGGTTCATGGAGATGCACTAGCTCTACATCTGGAACCATAAGTAAGGTCCTAACATCTCATGCCCATCTACGTGGCTAAGTACACAAACACATTAGTCCTATGTGTTGTGAGATGTATTGGCTCCTTAAATCTATAGGTACATGATATCTAGGGTATGGCCTAAGCTAGTTCCATTAACATGAAAAGAAAAGTAAATACTAGAGTATATAAAATGAATGTAGGTCCTACTCTATTACGCACATGCCTAATTTTCGTCTTAGTAGACTAAATTCGGCTTCGAGTAGCAACTTGGTAAAAAGATCGGCTAGGTTTGACTTGGATTCCACATATTCGAGTTTAATGGTTCCGTTAGCTACATGTTCTCAAATAAAGTGGTGTTTAACTTCTATATGTTTGGTCCTAGAATGGCAAATAGGATTTTTGGTTAAGTTGATGGAGCTAATATTATCTATGTGAGTTTTAATATTGTTGAAGTTCAAGTTAAAATCTCGGAGAATGTGCTTCATCCAAAGAAGTTGAGCCACACATGTTGGGATGTATATTGAAAAGTCTATCTTTTGTATGAACATCTTTATTTTGAAATAAGAATCACATGATCATTGTTTGCATATTTTTATGGTTATGCATATTGTCTAATACATTACATTGTAGATAACATGGTGTGTGGTGTCACACGGGAGATCATGTTATCGACTCCTTGTAAAGTACAAGTATAGGCTCACAACCGAGATGGCTTTGGATAAACCATTGGTATGGTTGTAGTGTGATTTGGTATTGGTTTGTCTTGACCATAAAATCACACTAGTACACTTTGAGTGTATTGAGCTGGACCGACTTAGAGGTGATTCGATTTATTGCTGACTACATAATCGAATCAGACCTCAGATATTATATTGTACATACTCTTAATCCCGATATAATAACGGGCACATATACTTAGTATTCATTTCTTTGATTTACCAATGGGCGAGATTTATAGATTAAATCGATAGGCTCGGTAAGTTGGGAAATGATATTATTTATATGGTGTACCATTAATTATAGGAGGAAACTGTGTCCTATATATTAGGATGATGATGTCCCCTTGAGGAGCTCATAAGGTTCATCATGTAAACCCTGCAGGTGGACTTGGTCCGGCATGATGAAAAGGTTGAGTGGTACTACTCATGGAGTTAGATGTTGATTAATTAATGGTCAGTAAATTAATTAATCGACGGACATTTGAGATCTTAAACACGGGAAGAAAATGTACATATAATATATGGAGCCCATATTAACTTATGGAGTTGGTGAGGTAGATCAATGATAATCCTTTAGTGGATTGGATTATCATTAATGGATCGGACTTTATGTGGGCTTGATCCATTGGGTGGCCAAGATCCAACTCCTCCTCATGGTTCCTATTGTAGCCTATTAATACCTCATGATGCCTAGATCCAATGGATGGAAACAAAACTCTAGATCCAAAGGTAGAGATTAAATCTCTAGATCCGACAGTTGAGATTAAATCTCTAGATCCGACAGTTGAGATTAAATCTCTAGATCCGACGGTTGAGATTAAATTCCTAGAACCAATGGTGGAGATTAAAACAAAGCTTATCCCTAAACTCTATAAAAGGAACCTTTAGAGTTGGCGTGGAAGAAAATCAAAGGAAGCATAGGAGTTTGGAGTTGGTGGCAAGGCTTGGAGATTAGGGTTTGGGCTTGGCGACACCAAATAAGGAAAGTCTTTCCTTGTTTTCTTCTTCTCCATTGGTGGCCGGTGCCCATAGAAGCCTTTCCAACCCTTGGTCGGCATCCAAAGTAGCTCTTCTCCTTATCCTTGGCTGTGGAACCAAGGCTTAGAGTCCTCCCTTGAAGCTCTTGGCCAGCAACCATCTTTTTCTCCCTTCTCCTTGTTGGCCGGCGGCAAGCAAGTTGCTTGTTGCTTGTTGGTTGGTTGAAAGAAGGAAAAGAGTCTTGTTTCTATTCTTCCTCTTGCTCGGAACGAGCAAGGAAGGAAGATTGGTGATCTAGGAGATTCAACTTTTGGTAGATCGTCGCCCACACGACGTCCGAAAAGAGAAAGGTCATAGAATAGAAGATCGAGAGGTATATCGATTCTCTATTTTCATTTGTTACATGTTTATACTTGCTTTTCAATTATATGCATGATATATATTCTGCTTTGTGGCTAAATATTCTTGGACCCCAAACATAAATACAAAATCCGACGATCCGTACATCGTCTATTCCACGGCTACTCGTAGAATAGAGGTTGGTCGCTTGAACAACAAGTTTGTTCAAGTGACCACTCTAATCGAATAACACGACGATGACAAGTTTGCTTGGGCAATCCCTCTTGTCAAGGATAAATTTTTTTATCCGGGGACGTAGAAGGGATCGCCATGAACAAGTGACCAAGTTGAAGTGGGAAGCGGAGTTTCCCCTCCCAACATGTGGTATCAGAGCCACGGTTTCTGGTTTTGTGTGTTTAGAATTTGGTTACTCTTATGCATTTTTCATATATTATATGTGTCGGATAATAGTAGGATATGCGTAGGTTAACTCTTTGGTTGCAGGCATAAGATCCGACTATTATGACCATATGTGTGTATGTGATTGTATGTGTGTAATAGTATATTTTGTTGAATTCTTGGGGTTGACAAGGCTAGTATTTAATTTTTTGTAAATTAGATACAACATTGTTTAGCCACTTTTCTATTTTAGTTTACTTTCAATCTAGATTTCATGTATACTCCCTTGTGGAGTATAGGATCGATGGATGTAAATTAAAATAGTTTTTAGTCTCGGCTCGGATCTGCGGATGGCTCGTACATGGCGTAGGAGGAGCGGACGAGAAGGCGATACGACGGGAGACATATTGAAGACAAAAGCCATAATAGTTGGAAAATTTTTATTTTTCATATTTATTGCTTATTGTTTGATATGCATGTCGTAGGCTAGAAAATTCCTCAATTTCAAATTACTAAGTGGGAGAGGAAAATTTTTTAAATTCCCACGACCTCCATTACGATTTGACAAGTGATGCAAACAAACTTGCGCGTCAGCTCTGAGTGCCTTCCTCCCCATCGGATGAGTTTGTTTGCAGGTCACAAGATAAAATATGGTTATAGAAAATTATTAAGGAGCGTGTGTACTTCCCCATCGGAAGGCACATAACCCGAGATAATTACCTTGGTACCGAGTAATGGTGAACACTTAGATACAAATATAAGATCCTCCCCATCGGAGTCACTGCTTTTATTTGTATGGTCGAAGAGGAACCAACTATTAATTTTACTTGTCAAAATGTTAGGTTGACAAGATAGTAAAATTAATGGGTAAAACCTCCTCTTACAAATGTAGAATTCGTATACGTCCACACTATCGTGGCATACGATATTCTCGGTGTTTTGAGGTGTTGGTTGATTTTAAAATTTTATTGTTTGAGGAATCAATAATTGTTTAAAATCTAATGTTTTGATCTATGTGATTCTTAGGTTTTCTTTCAAAATGACTTTCAACCCGCTTGCTGTGATACTGAAAGAGAATAAACTTACTGGACCCAACTATGTTGATTGGAAGAGGAATATAGACATTGTCTTGACTGCTGAGGAATATAAATATGTACTCCTCGAAGAGTGCCCTCCTAAGCCTGCAGATGATTCTGGGGAAAAGGATAAAGAGAGTTATAAGAAGTGGATAAAGGTCGATGAGATGGTGCAGTGTTACATTTTGGCATCTATGTCAAATGTACTACAATATCAGCATCAAGCCATGCCCATTGCTTATGACATGATGCTCAATCTCAAAGAGATTTTCGGACACGAGAATCAAGCGTCAAGGCAGGAAGCCATGAGGAACCTGATGACGACCACCATGATCGAGAGAACACCCGTAAGGGATCATGTTCTCAAGATGATGGCTCATTTGAATGAGTTGGAAGTCCTCAGAGCTGAGATCGATGGGGAAATCCAGGTCTGTTGGAATGTATACTGAAAGCCTAGCTCTTTTTGTATGAACATTTTTATTTTGAAATAAGAATCACATGATCATTGTTTGCACTTTATATTTATTATATGTGTGCATATTGTCTAATATTTTACATTGTAGATAACATGGTGCTTGGTGTGTAAGATCATGTTATCAGTCCCTTGTAGAATATAAGTAGAGGCTCACAACCAAGATGGTTTTGGACAAACCATTGGCATGGTTGTAGTGTAGCTTGGTATTGTTTTATCTTGAACATAGAGTTACACTAGTACAGTTAGGTGTATTAAGCAGGACCGACATAGAGGTGATTCAATTAATTGCTGACTACATAATTGAATCGGACCTCGGATATTATGTTGTATATGCCCTTAATCCCGATATAATAACGGGCACATGTACTTAGTATTTATTTCTTTGATTTACCATAGGGTGAGATTTAGATGGATTAAATCAATATGCCCGGTAAGTTGGGAAATAATATTATTTACATGGTGTTCCGTTGATTATAGGAGGAAACTGTGTCCTATATATTAGGTTGATGATGTCTCCTTGAGGAGATCATAAGGTTCATCATGTAAACCCAGCTGGTTGACTTAGTCAACATGATGATAAGGTTGAGTGGTACTACTCGAGGAGTTAGATGTTAATTGATTGATGGTCAGTAAATCAATTAATTAACGGACATTCGATATCTTAAACACGGGGAGATGGATGTACAAATAATATATGGAGCCCATATTAATTTATGGGGGTTGGTGAGGTAGTTCAATGATGATCCTCTAGTGGAATGGAACATCATTGATGGATCAAGTTTGTGTGGTTTCGATCCATCGGGTGGCCAAGATCCAACTCCTCCTCATGGTCCCTATCGTAGCCTAATATAATCCTCAAGAAGTCTAGATCCAAGAATGTAAAACAAAACCCTAGATCCGACGGTTGGGATGAAACCCTAGATCCGACGGTTGGGATGAAACCCTAGATCCGACGGTTGGGATGAAACCCTAGATCCGACGGTTGGGATAAAACCCTAGATCCGACGGTGGAGATTAAATCCCTAGATCCGACGGTGGAGATTAAAGGAGGCTTAAGCCCAATTCTATAAATAGAGGGCTAAGGCTTGGGCGGCAAGAATGGTTTTTGGATTAGGGTTTTGCCTCTCAAGAGTTTAGGCGGCTAGGGTTTGGTTTGTGGTTTGGGCGGCAACAAGGAAGGAGATTAGGGTTTCCTCCTTTTCTCCTTGGTGGCCGGCGCTCACTCCATCTTCCTCCTTGCTTTGGCCGGCCCTCTTCCTCCTCCTTTTCTCCTTGGTGGCCGGCGGTTCTCCAATCCATTGGTGGCCGGCGCTTCTCCCATTCCTTGGTGGCCGGCGGCAACATTGTTACAAAGGTTGGCCGGCGCTCAACCATCTACTCCTTGGCCGGCGGTTATATCAAGCTCCTTGGCTTGGTAGCCGGTTCTAGAAAGGAGAAGGAGTTTTGTTTGGTTCTTCTCTTTGTTCGGAGCGAGCAAGGAAGGGAAGAACGTGACCTAGAAGGCTTCTACTCGTGGAGGATCTTCGCCCACACGACGTCCACGAGGAGGATAGGACATACGGTAGAAGATCAAGAGGTATAAAAGTTTTACAACTTTATTTTTCTGATCTTAACATGTTCTTTATGTGTTGATTATACTAGTTTGCATTTGTATGTATTTTGTATAATCATGGACCCCGAAGACAAACACAAAAATCGGCGATCCGTCCGTCGTCTCTTCCGCGGCTAACCAACTAGAAGAGTTGTGTTGCTTGAACAACTAGTTTGTTCAAGCGAACGCTCAAGTTGTTAGCACGACGACGAAATGGTTGAGCTAAGGAAACTCATCCCATCCAGATTAGTTTTTTCATTAGCGAAAATTTTAATCCGGGGACATGGGAACCAATGAGCCTCCGAAGCAATTACCAACAAGTGGTATCAGAGCCACGGTTTCCGGTTTTGTGTGTTTTGGATTCGGTTACTTTCATGCACATATCATATATTGAGTATGCCGGATAATAGTAGGGTGTGCGTCGACTAACTTTTTGGTTGCAGGCATAAGATCCGACTATTATGGCTATTTGTGTGTATGTGATTGTTTTGTGTGTGATTGTATGTATATTATTGGAATCCTCGGGGTTGACGAGGCTAGATTAGTATTTAATTTTTGTAATTAAATACGGCATTGTTTAGCCACTCATTTTAGTTTACTTTCGATCTAGATTATTTGTACACTCCTTCGTGGAGTATAGATCGATGGATGTAAATTAAAATAGTTTATCTCGGCTCAGATCTCTTTGGTGACTTGCGCACAGGAAAAGATGGAGCGGACGAGGTGGCGACACGACGGGATGCGTATTGGAGAACAATGCCATAATAGTTGGGAAAATTCTATTTTTTTTCCATATTTATTGCTGATTTGTTTTATATGCATGTTGTGTATGCTTGAAAATTCCTCATTGTCAATTTACAAAGTGGGAGAGGGACATTTTAATTAATTCCCGCGGCCTCCATTACAATTTGACTTGTGATGCAACAAACTTGCGCGTTGGCTCTGAGTGCCTTCCTCCCCATCGGATAGGTTTGTTTGCGGATCACTAGGTCAAATAATGGTTATAGGAAATTATTTAGGAGCGTGTGTACTTCCCCATCGGTAAGACACATAATCCGAAATAATTCCCTTAGTATCGTGTAATGGTGCACACTTAGATGCAAATAAAAAAGTATCCTCCACATCGGAGTCACTGCTTTTATTTGTAGGGCCAAAGAGGAACCAACTATTAATTTTATTTGTCAAAAATTAAGGTTGACAAGATAATAAAATTAATGGGTAAAACCTCCTCTTACAAATGTAGAATTCGTATACGTCCACACTATCGTGGCATGCGATATTCTCGGTGTTTTGAGGTGTTGGTTGATTTCGGAATTTTATTGTTTTGAGGAATCAATAATATTTGAAATCTAATATTTTGATCATTGTGATTCTTAGGTTTTTCAAATGGCTTTCAACCCACTTGGTGTGATATTAAAAGAAAATAAACTTACTAGAACAAACTATATTGATTGGAAAAGAAACTTGGATATTGTCTTAACTGCAGAGGAGTACAAATTTGTACTCTTCGAGGTCTGTCCTCCTAAGCCCACCGATGACTCTGATGAAAAGGAGAAAGAAAGTTATAAGAAATGGATCAAGGCAGATGAGATGGCATGGTGTTACATTTTGGCATCTATGTCAAATGTGCTACAACATCATCATCAGGCCATGGCCACAGCTTATGACATGATGTTCAATCTCAAGGAACTTTTCGGACATCAAAGTAGGGCAGCTAGACAGGAGGCTATGAGAAACTTGATGACGACCACCATGGTCGAGGGAACACCCATTAGGGATCATGTTCTCAAGATGATGGCTCATCTTAATGAGATGGAAGTCCTCAGAGTTGAGATCGATGGGGAAACCCAGGTCGATATCATTCTCCAGTCTCTGCCTAGGAGTTTTGAGCAGTTTCGCCTCAACTATAACATGAACAAAAGGTTGTATTCGTTGGCGGAGCTTCTGACAGAACTCCAAGCGGCAAAGGGGCTTTTTCATCAAAGCGCTCAAGCCATGGTTGCTCAGAAGGTTTCTTCTTCTAAATCGAAAGGTAAGAAGAAGAAGAAGCAAGGTGGAGCAAAGAAAGTGGCAGTGGGACCTCAGGCAAGAGTGAAGAAGCCGAAAGGCAAGTGCTTCACTTGCAAGCAGACTGGACATTGGAAGGCGGACTGTCCTCACCGAAAGAACAAAGGTATATCTTCTTGTTTAGTTGTTGAAACATGTTTAGCGGTGTTATCTACTAGTGCTTGGTGTGTAGATACAGGAGCCACTGATCATGTCTGCAATACTTTGCAGGGGTTCCAGGAAACTCGACGACTAGCTGAGGGAGAGATTACCGTCTTCATGGGCAATGCTTCAAAGGTGGCGGCTATTGCAGTGGAAGACGTTTATTTATCTTTTGATAGGAATAAAGTTTTGGTTTTGAGAAATTGTCTTTATGTACCTACTTTTAGAAAGAATCTAATTTCAGTTTCTAAATTGTTTTTGGATGGATATTCTGTTTCTTTTAATGACAAAGTGGTTATAAAAAGGAATAGGGAGATTATCTGTTCAGGTACATTGGTTGGAAATTTGTACACTCTTGAACTAAAAGCTCCCACGATGCATATAGAAGTAAATAACTCATCTTCTAAGTCTAATAAGAGAAAATAACCTTCGAAAATGAACCAGACATATCTTTGGCACCTAAGGCTTGGTCATATTAATCTGAGTAGAATTCAAAGGTTGATAGCTGATGGACCTTTGGGTTCATTAGTAGTGGAGGATCTCCCAACCTGCGAATCTTGCTTGGAAGGTAAAATGACCAAGAGGCCTTTCAAGGCCAAGGGGTATAGAGCCAAAGATGTGTTAGAATTGGTTCATTCTGATTTGTGTGGTCCTATGTCTATCCAGGCAAGAGGTGGTTTTGAATATTTCGTCTCTTTTATAGACGATTATTCAAGATATGGATACATTTACTTGATGCGCCGCAAGTCTGAATGCTTTGACAGGTGCAAAGAATTCAAGGCTGATGTGGAGAACCGTCAAGGTAAAAGTATCAAGACACTACGATCTGATCGTGGTGGCGAGTACCTCTTAGGAGAGTTTAGGAGTTACTTATCAGAGGTTGGGATTCAATCCCAATTGTCCGCACTTGGCACACCCCAGCAGAATGGTGTGACAGAGCGAAGGAATAGGACTCTTATGGAGATGGTCAGATCGATGATTAGTTATTCTGAGTTACCTGATTCGTTCTGGGGGTTTTCTCTGGAAACAGCAACACACATTCTGAACTTGGTTCCATCTAAGTCAGTACCCTCTACTCCCACAGAGTTGTGGACTGGGCGAAAGCCTAGTCTAAGACATATTCGGATTTAGGGTATTCCAGCACATGTGATGAAGGGAGAAGTACGCTTGTTTATTGGCTACCCTAAGGGAATGAAGAGTGGTTTGTTCTATAGTCCTAGAGATCAGAAGGTGATCGTGAGTACGAATGCCAAATTTCTAGAGGAGGACTATGTGATGAACCACAAGCCCACGAGTAGGATTGTTCTTGAGGAGTTGACAGGGGAAGTCCCAACTTCAGTACCACCGGTACAAGAGGACATACCACAAGTCACTGCATCGCGTGTCACAGAGCATACACAGGAGGCACCTCGTCGTAGTGGGAGGGTTGTTAGACAACCCGAGAGATTCATGTTTTTGTGAGAGTCTTCGGACTTAGTCCCTGGTGAACATGAACCTGATCCCTGGACATATGACGAGGCACTCCAAGATAGAGATGCGGTATCTTGGCAAAGAGCGATGAATTCAGAGATAGAATCAATGGATTCTAATCAGGTCTGGGAGCTAGTAGAGCCACCCGATGGTATAAAAGCCATTGGATGCAAGTGGATCTACAAGAGAAAGAGAGGAGTAGATGGGAAGGTTGAGACCTTCAAAGCTAGGCTTGTTGCGAAAGGGTATACTCAGAAAGAGGGTATCAATTATGAGGAGACCTTTTCGCCGGTAGCTATGCTTAAGTCTATCCGGATTCTCTTATCTATAGCTGCTCATATGGATTATGAGATTTGGTAGATGGATGTCAAGACAGCTTTCCTTAACGAAAGTCTTGAGGAGAACATCTATATGCAGCAACCAGAGGGATTCATTGCTAAAGGCAAAGAGCATCTTGTATGTAAGCTTAATCGGTCCATTTATGGATTGAAGCAAGCTTCCAGATCTTGAAACATCCGTTTTGATGAGGTAATCCAGTCATATGGATTTATTCAAAGTCCGGATGAGCCTTGTGTATACAAGAGATGTGATGGAAACGTAGTGGTATTTCTTGTACTATACGTAGTTGACATTTTGTTAGTTGTCAACAATATCAGAGGGTTATAAGACGTAAGGGTATGATTATCCAAACAGTTTGACATGAAAGACTTGGGAGAAGTGGGACACATCCTTGGGATCAAAGTAATAAGGGATCGAAAGAAAAGGATGTTGTGCTTATCTCAAGCTTCATACATTGACACTATTCTTGCTCGTTTTAGCATGCAGAACTCCAAGAAAGGTTTTCTACCTTTTAGGCATGGAGTTCCTTTATCTAAAGAGACGTGTCTCAAAACATCAAAGGAGATAGAGGAGATGAAGGCGGTTCCTTATGCTTCGGCAGTAGGAAGCCTCATGTATGCTATGCTATGTACGAGACTAGATATCTGCTTTGCCGTGGGCATGATTAGCAGATATCAGAGTAATCCTGGACAAGGGACATTGGACTGCAGTAAAGCATATATTGAAGTACCTGAGAAGGACTAGGGATTATATGCTGGTTTACCGGGCAGATCAATTAGTCCCTGTGGGTTACACGGATTCTGATTTCTAATCAGATAGGGATAACAGTAAGTCTACCTCGGGGTTTGTGTTAACTTTTGGAGGTGGAGCCATAGTATGGAGGAGTGTCAAGCAAAAATGTGTGGCGGACTCTACCATGGAAGCTGAGTATGTGGCAGCCTCTAAGGCAGCCAAGGAAGCTGTATGGCTCAGGAACTTCTTTATGGACTTGGATGTGATTCCTGGTTTGCCCAGATCTATCACAATTTATTGTGATAATAGTGGTGCAGTTGCAAACTCGAAGGAACCACGAGCCCATAAGGCAAGTAAACACATAGAGCGCAAGTACCACCTGATACGAGAGATCGTAAAGCGAGGAGAAGTAGTTGTCGCCAAGATTGCATCAGAGGATAACCTGGCGGATCCATTCACTAAGGCCCTTCCAGCGAAAGCGTTTGATAGGCATGTGGAGGACATGGGGATCAGATGTATGGCAGTGTGATGACAGCATAGTCTTTTAGTATAAGTGGGAGATTGTTGGAATGAATACTGAAAGCCTAGCTCTTTTTGTATGAACATTTTTATTTTGAAATAAGAATCACATGATCATTGTTTGCACTTTATATTTATTATATGTGTGCATATTGTCTAATATTTTACATTGTAGATAACATGGTGCTTGGTGTGGCACAGAAGATCATGTTATCAGTCCCTTGTAGAATATAAGTAGAGTCTCACAACCAAGATGGTTTTGGACAAACCATTGGCATGGTTGTAGTGTAGCTTGGTATTGTTTTGTCTTGAACATAGAGTTACACTAGTACACTTAGGTGTATTGAGCAGGACCGACATAGAGGTGATTCAATTAATTGCTGACTACATAATTGAATCGGACCTCGGATATTATGTTGTACATGCTCTTAATCCCGATATAATAACGGGCACATGTACTTAGTATTTATTTCTTTGATTTACCATAGGGTGAGATTTAGATGGATTAAATCAATATGCCCGGTAAGTTGGGAAATAATATTATTTACATGGTGTGTCGTTGATTATAGGAGGAAACCGTGTCCTATATATTAGGTTGATGATGTCCCCTTGAGGAGCTCATAAGGTTCATCATGTAAACCCAACTGGTTGACTTAGTCAACATGATGATAAGGTTGAGTGGTACTACTCGAGGAGTTAGATGTTAATTGATTGATGGTCAGTAAATCAATTAATTAACGGACATTCGATATCTTAAACACGGGGAGATGGATGTACAAATAATATATGGAGCCCATATTAATTTATGGGGGTTGGTGAGGTAGTTCAATGATGATCCTCTAGTGGAATGGAACATCATTGATGGATCAAGTTTGTGTGGTTCCGATCCATCGGGTGGCCAAGATCCAAATCCTCCTCATGGTCCCTATCATAGCCTAATATAATCCTCAAGAAGTCTAGATCCAAGAATGTAAAACGAAACCCTAGATCCGATAGTTGGGATGAAAACCTAGATCCGACGGTTGGGATGAAACCCTAGATCTAATGGTTGGGATGAAACCCTAGATCTGATGGTTGGGATGAAACCCTAGATCCGACGGTTGAGATAAAACTCTAGATCCAACGGTGGAGATTAAATCCCTAGATCCGACGGTGGAGATTAAAGGAGGCTTAAGCCCAATTCTATAAATAGAGGGCTAAGGCTTGGGTGGCAAGAATGGTTTTTGGATTAGGATTTTGCCTCTCAAGAGTTTAGGCGGCTAGGGTTTGGTTTGTGGTTTGGGCGGCAACAAGGAAGGAGATTAGGGTTTCTTCCTTTTCTCCTTGGTGGCCAGCGCTCACTCCATCTTCCTCCTTGCTTTGGCCGGCCCTCTTCCTCCTCCTTTTCTCCTTGGTGGCTGGCGGTTCTCCAATCCATTGGTGGCCAGCGCTTCTCCCATTCCTTGGTGGCCGACGACAACATTGTTACAAAGGTTGGCCGGCGCTCAACCATCTACTCCTTGGCCGGCGGTTATATCAAGCTCCTTGGCTTGGTAGCCGGTTCTAGAAAGGAGAAGGAGTTTTGTTTGGTTCTTCTCTTTGTTCGGAGGGAGCAAGGAAGGGAAGAACGTGACCTAGAAGGCTTCTACTCGTGGAGGATCTTCGCCCACACGACGTCCACGAGGAGGATAGGACATACGGTAGAAGATCAAGAGGTATAAAAGTTTTACAACTTTATTTTTCTGATCTTAACATGTTCTTTATTTGTTGATTATACTAGTTTGCATTTGTATGTATTTTGTATAATCATGGACCCCGAAGACAAACACAAAAACCAGTGATCCGTCCGTCGTCTCTTCCGCGGCTAACCAACTAGAAGAGTTGTGTTGCTTAAACAACTAGTTTGTTCAAGCGATCGCTCAAGTTGTTAGCACGATGATGAAATGGTTGTGCTAAGGAAACTCATCCCATCCGGATTAGTTTTTTCATTAGAAAAAATTTTAATCCAGGGACATGGGAACCAATGAGCCTTTGAAGCAATTACCAACAAGGTCTATATCATTCTCCAGTCTCTACCTAGGAGTTTTGAGCAGTTTCGCCTGAACTACAATATGAACAAGAGGTTGTATTCGTTGGCGGAGCTTCTGACAGAACTCCAGACGACAGAGGGGATATTTTGTCAGAGTGCTCAGGCTCATGCCATGGTGACCCAAAAGGTTTCTACTTCTAAGCTGAAAGGCAAGAAGAAGAAGAAATAAACTGGGGCGAAGGTGGTGGGAGGAACTCAGGGAGGAGTGAAGAAGCCGAAAGGCAAGTGCTTCACTTGTAAGCAGACTAGACACTGGAAGAAAGACTGCCCCAACCGCAAGCAGAACAAAGGTATTTCTTTTGGTCTAGTCGTTGAAACATGTTTAGCGATGTTATCTGCCGGCATCTGGTGTGTAGATACGAGAGCCACTGATCATGTTTGCAATATTTTATAGGGGTTCCAGGAAATCAGACGACTTGCTGAGGGGGAGATTACCGTGTACTTGGGCGATGCCACAAATGTGGCGGCTGTTGCAATGGGTGACGTTCATTTATCTTTTGAGAAAAATAAAGTTTTGGTTCTTAAGAATTGCCTTTATGTACCTTTATTTAGAAAGAATTTAATTTCAGTTTCTAAATTGTTTATGGATGGATATTCTATTTCTTTTAATGACAGAGTTGTTATAAAAAGGAATAGGGACATTATCTGTTTAGGTGCATTGATAGGAAATCTATACACACTTGAACCAAAACCTCCCACGATGCAAATTGAAGTTAATAACTCATCTTCTAATTCCAATAAGAGGAAAGAACCTTCAAAAATGAACCAAACATATCTTTGGCATCTTAGGCTTGGTCATATTAACCTAAGGAGAATTCAAAGGTTGATAGCTGATGGACCTCTGGGTTCATTAGTGGTGGAAGATTTTCCAACCTGCGAATCTTACTTGGAGGGTAAAATGACCAAGAGGCCTTTTAAGGCTAAGGGGTATAGAGCCAAAGATGTGTTAGAATTAGTTCATTTTGATTTGTGTGGTCCTATGTCTATCCAGGCTAGAGGTGGTTTTGAGTATTTCATCTCTTTTATAGATGATTATTCGAGATATGGATACATTTACTTGATGCGTCGCAAGTTTGAATGCTTTGACAAGTTCAAAGAATTCAAGGATGATGTGGAGAAACGTCAAGGTAAAAGTATCAAGACACTGCGATCTGATCATGGTGGTGAGTACCTCTTGGGAGAGTTTAGGAACTACTTATCAGAGGCTGGGATTTAATCCCAATTGTCTGCACCTGGCACACACCTTAGCAGAATGGTATAGCAGAGCGAAGGAATAAGACTCTTATGGAGATGGTTAGATCGATGATGAGTTATTCTGAGTTGCCAGATTCGTTCTGGGGATATGCTCTAGATACGACGGTGTACATTCTGAACTTGGTTCCATCTAAATCAGTGCCTTCTACTCCCACAGAATTGTGGATTGGGCAAAAGCCTAGTCTAAGACATATTCGGATTTGGGAGAGTCCAGTACATGTGCTGAAAGCAAATGATGGTAAGTTGGAACCTCGTACAGAAGTATGCATGTTCGTTGGCTATCCTAGAGGAACGAAAGGTGGTTTATTTTATAGTCCTAAAGATCATAGGGTGATCGTTAGCACGAACGCCAAATTTCTAGAGGAAGACTATGTGATGTACCACAAGCCCATGAGTAAGATTGTTCTGGAGGAAATAAAAGGGGAAGTCACTTCTTCAGTACCACCGGTACAAGAGGATATACCACAAGTCACTGCACCGCATGTCACAGAGGATACACAGGTGATACCTCGTCGTAGTGGGAGGGTTGTGAGACAACCTGATAGATTCATGTTCTTGGGAGAATCTTCTGATTTGGTCCCTAGCGAACATGAACCTGATCCCTGGATATATGACGAGGCAATCCAAGATAAAGATGCAGCATCTTGGCAAAGTGCAATGAATATTAAGATTGAATCTATGGATTCAAATTAGGTTTGGGAGCTAGTGGAACCACCCGATGGTGTAAAAACCATTGGATGCAAGTGGATATACAAAAGAAAGAGAGGAATAGATGGGAAGGTTGAGACCTTCAAAGCGAGGCTTGTTACGAAGGGGTATACTCAAAAAGAGGGTATCGATTATCAGGAGACCTTTTCACCGGTAGCCATGCTTAAGTCTATGCGGATTCTCTTATGCATTGCAGCTCATATGGATTATGAGGTGTGGCAGATGGATGTCAAGACAGATTTTCTTAATGGAAGTCTTAAGGAAAACATCTATATGAAGCAACCAGAGGGATTCATTGCGAAGGGAAAAGAGCATCTTGTATGTAAGCTTAACCGGTCCATTTATGGATTGAAGCAAGCTTCAAGGTCTTGGAACATCCGATTTGATGAGGTAATCCAGTCCTATGGATTTATTCAAAGTCCGGATGAGTCTTGTGTATACAAGAGATGTGATGGAAATTTAGTGGTATTTCTTGTACTATATGTAGATGACATTTTGTTGATTGGCAACAATATCAAGGTGTTATCGGATGTAAGGGTATGGTTATCCAAACAGTTTGATATGAAGGACTTGGGAGATGTGGGACACATCCTTGGGATCAAGGTTATAAGGGATCGCAGGAAAAGGATGTTGTGCTTATCCCAAGCTTCATACATAGACATGATTATGGATCGTTTTAGCATGCAAAACTCCAAAAAAGGTTTTCTACCTTTCAGGCATGGAGTTCCTTTATCTAAGGAGATGTGTCCTAGAACATCTGAGAAGATAGTGGAGATAAAGGTGGTTCCTTATGCTTCGGCAGTAGGAAGGCTCATGTATGCGATGCTATGTACGAGACCAGATATCTGCTTTGCCGTGGGCATGGTCAACAGATATCAGAGTAATCCAGGACAGAGACATTGGACTGCGGTAAAGCATATATTGAAGTACCTGAGAAGGACTAGGGATTATATGCTGGTTTACTAGGCAGACCAATTACTCCCTGTGGGTTACACGGATTCTGACTTCCAATCTAATAGGGATAACAATAAGTCTACCTCAGGTTTTGCGTTTACTTTGGGAGGTGGAGCCATTGTATGGAGGAGTGTCAAGCAGAAATGCGTGGCGGACTCCACCATGGAAGCTGAGTATGTGGCAGCCTCTAAGGCGGCCAAAGAAGCTGTGTGGTTCAGGAACTTCTTGATGGACTTGGATGTGATTCCTGGTTTGCCCAGAACTATCATAATTTATTGTGATAATAGTTGTGCAGTTGCAAACTCGAAGGAACCACGTGCCCATAAGGCTAGTAAACACATATAGCGCAAGTACCACCTGATACGAGAAATCGTAAAGAGAGGAGAAGTTGCTGTGGCCAAGATTGCATCGGAGGATAACCTGGCAAATCCATTCACTAAGGCCTTTCCGATGAGAGCTTTTGATAGGCATGTGAAGGGAATGGAGATCAGATGTATGACAGTTTGAGGACAGCATAGTCTTTCAGTATAAGTGGGAGATTGTTGGGATGTATACTGAAAAGTCTATCTTTTGTATGAACATCTTTATTTTGAAATAAGAATCACATGATCATTGTTTGCATATTTTTATGGTTAGCATATTGTCTAATACATTACATTGTAGATAACATGGTGTGTGGTGTCACACGGGAGATCATGTTATCGGCTCCTTGTAAAGTATAAGTATAGGCTCACAACCGAGATGACTTTGGACAAACCATTGGTATGGTTGTAGTGTGATTTGGTATTGGTTTGTCTTGACCATAAAATCACACTAGTACACTTTGTGTGTATTGAGCTGGACCAACTTAGAGGTGATTCGATTTATTGTTGACTACATAATCGAATCAGACCTCAGATATTATATTGTACATACTCTTAATCCCGATATAATAATGGGCACATATACTTAGTATTCATTTCTTTGATTTACCAATGGACGAGATTTATGGATTAAATCGATAGGCTCAGTAAGTTGGGAAATGATATTATTTATATGGTGTGACATTGATTATAGGAGGAAACCGTGTTCTATATATTAGGATGATGATGTCCCCTTGAGGAGCTCATAAGGTTCATCATGTAAACCCTGCAGGTGGACTTGGTCCGGCATGATGAAAAGGTTGAGTGTTACTACTCATGGAGTTAGATGTTGATTAATTAATGGTCAGTAAATTAATTAATCAACGGACATTCGAGATCTTAAACACGGGGAGAAAATAGACATATAATATATGGAGCCCATATTAACTTATGGGGGTTGGTGAGGTAGATCAATGATAATCCTTTAGTGGATTGGATTATCATTAATGGATCAGACTTTATGTGGGCTTGATCCATTGTGTGGCCAAGATCCAACTCCTCCTCATGGTCCCTATTGTATCCTATTAATACCTCATGAAGCCTAGATTCAATGGATGGAAACAAAACTCTAGATCTAAAGGTAGAGATTAAATCTTTAGATCCGACGGTTGAGATTAAATCTCTAGATTCGACGGTTGAGATTAAATCCCTAGAACCAATGGTGGAGATTAAAACAAAGCTTATCCCTAAACTCTATAAAAGGAGCCTTTAGGGTTGGCGTGGAAGACAATCAAAGGAAGCATAGGAGTTTGGAGTTGGCGGCAAGGCTTGGAGATTAGGGTTTGGGCTTGGCGGCACCAAATAAGGAAAGTCTTTCCTTGTTTTCTTCTTCTCCATTGGTGGCCGGCGCCCATAGAAGCCTTTCCAGCCCTTGGTCGGCGTCCAAAGTAGCTCTTCTCTTTCTCCTTGGCCGGTGTAACCAAGGCTTAGGGTCCTCCCTTGAAGCTCTTGGTCGGCAACCATCTTTTTCTCCCTTCTCCTTGTTGGCCGGCGGCAAGCAAGTTGCTTGTTGCTTGTTGGTTGGTTGAAAGAAGGAAAAGAGTCTTGTTTCTATTCTTCCTCTTGCTCGGAATGACCAAGGAAGGAAGATTGGTGATCTAGGAGCTTCAACTTTTGGTAGATCGTCGCCCACACAACGTCCGAAAGGAGGAAGGTCATACAATAGAAGATCGAGAGGTATATCGATTCTCTATTTTCATTTGTTACATGTTTATACTTGCTTTTCAATTATATGCATGATATATATTCTATTTTGTGGCTAAATATACTTGGACCCCGAACATAAACACAAAAGCCGGCGATCTGTACATCGTCTATTCCGCGGCTACTCGTAGAATAGAGGTTGGTCGCTTGAACAACAAGTTTGTTCAAGTGACCACTCTAATCAAATAGCACGACGATGACAAGGTTGCTTGGGCAATCCCTCTTGTCAAGGATAAATTTTTTTATCCAGGGACGTAGAAGGGATCGCCATGAACAAGCGACCAAGTTGAAGTGGGAAGCTGAGTTTCCCCTCCCAACAACACACTCACCCATCGCGACGTATTCAGCTTCGGTGGCAGATAAGGCAAGACAGTGTTGCTTCCTACTTCACCAACTCACTAGACTCGAGCCAAGAAGTTGACAACAACCACTTGTGCTTTTCCTATCGAGTTTACTACCGGCATAGTCCGAGTCAGAATAGCCGATTAGTTCAAACTCGGTAGATCTAGGGTACCAAATACCTAAGCTTAGTGTGCCCTTTAAATACCTAAGGATACGCTTGACTAGGGTTAGGTGAGACTCCTTAGCACAGGTTTGAAACCTTGCGCACATACTTACCACGAATAAGATGTCGGGTCGACTCGCGGTTAAGTATAGAAGACTCCCTATCACACTTCTTTAGTATTTTAGGTCGATGGGCTTTCCTTCTAAGTCCTCTCCTATATTGACATTAGTTGTCATGGGTGTATTGATGGTTTTTGCATCTTGCATTCCAAAACATTTAATTAATTCCCTAGTATATTTTTGTTGATGTAAATATATTCCATCCTTAGTTTATTTAATTTGTAGTCCTAGAAAGAAACTCAATTCACCTACTAAATTCATTTCAAACTCACTTTCCATAAGTGAAATGAATTTGTTTAGTAGGATTCAATTGGTTGTTCTGAAAATGATATCGTCTACATAGATTTGGGCTATAAAGATTTCCTTACCTATGATTTTTATGAAGAGGGTTGGATCGACTAGGCCTTGGTTAGACCCTTTTGACTTAAGATAAATTGAAACTCTCTCGTACCAAGCTCGAGGAGCTTGTTTGAGTCCATAAAGAGCTTTCTTTAGTTTAAGGACATGGTCGGGTTTATCTAGACTTTCAAATCCTGGGGGGTTGACTAACGTACACTTCTTCCTTAATAAGTCCATTCAAAAATGCTGACTTGACATCCATTTGAAATAATTTAAAACCTCGATGTGCAGCGTATGCTAACAACATTCGGATGGATTCTAGTCTAGCTACGGGGGCATAGGTTTCATCGTAATCTAATCCTTCGACTTGACTAAAACCTTTGGCGACTAACCTTGCTTTATTTCTAATTACTTCACCTTTGTCATCAAGTTTGTTTCGGAAGACCCACCTTGTTCCAATAACTGATTTATCTTTAGGTGGTGGTACTAATTCCCAAACCTCATTCCTAGTGAATTGAGCTAGCTCTTCTTGCATTGCAATAATCCAATCGGGATCAAGAAGAGTTTGTTCAATGGTTTTGGGTTCGATTTTAGAGATCAAGGAGATTTGACTAAGATTTCTATAAGATGATATAGTTCGAACCCCTAAGCTAGGATCGCCTATCACTTGGTCGATAGGATGATTCGTTTGAATCCTAATTTGACTTGGGTTAGAGTCACCTATCACTTGGTCGACAGGATGACTCGTTGGACTTGGGTTAGGATTAATACTAGACTCAATCTCAGGGTCGGAGTCGAGTCTGGTATGAGTCGGTTCGCTAGTTGGTGTTGCTACGGGTTTTGTAGGTTCGTGTCCTTCATCAAACACTACATTAATGGTCTCTTCAACTCTAAGGGTGTCATAGTTGTATACCCTGTAGGCTCTACTTGTAGTTGAGTATCCTAAGAAGATTCCGGTAGAGGTTTTGGAGGTGAACTTTCCTAGGTCCTTAGTGTTCAAGATATGTACCTTACATCCAAATACCCTAAAGTACTTGATGTTAGGTAATTTATCGTGATAGATTTCGTACGAGGTCTTAAGGTGCCTCTTTACCAAAAGGATCCTATTTTGGACATAGTAATCCATACTAACGACTTCTGCCCAAAACCTGTCAGGGAGGTTATATTCGTTTAGCATTGTCCTAGCGGCTTCTTGTAGAGTTCTATTTTTATGTTCAACTAGGTCATTTTGTTGTGAGGTTCTAGGACATGAGAATTCATAGTGATATCCATTTAGGTTACAGAAATCTATAAACCTATGATTTTCGAATTCACCACCATGATCGCTCCTAAGTCTTTTAATTTTAAGGTTCTTTTGATTTCCGATTAGTTTAAACAAGTTGATGAGTTGATCTAGGGTATCACTTTTATATTTGATGAACCTAACCCAAGTAAACCTAGAATAGTCGTCAATTATGACTAAGAAGAATTGACTACCATTAAGTGACTTAGCTCCATGTGAATCGAATAGATCCATATGTAGGAGCTCAATAACACTTTTGGTTCGTTCTTGATTAGTTAGTTGATATTGTGTCATAGATTATTTACCTTGTTGACAAGCATTACAAATTTTATTGTCTAAGTTGTTAAGGTTGGGCAAACCTCTAACTAACCCACTCTGACTCATCTTGTGGACGAGTCTTGGGTGTGAGTAACTGAGTCGTCGATGCCACAACCAAGATTCCTCTTGTTGTGTCATAAGACACTTGGTTGAGGAGTTAGGTAGATTAATAGTATAGATGTTGCTATTCCTAGTTCCTTTAAGGATTGTTTTAGAGGTTTCATTTGTTTTAATTACGCATTCATTTTCTAGAAATATGATCTTATAGTTATTATCACACAACTGACTTACGCTAAGTAAATTATATTCGAAATTTTCAACTAGTAAAACATTTTGAATGATAAAGTTTGAGTTGAGCTCAATATCACCTGATCCGATGATTTTGAGCTTGTTGTTGTTTTCAAAGGCTATCGATCATTGTCGTTTGAATCGAAGCTTTGAAAACTTAAGTTGATCCCCAGTCATGTGTCAGGAGCAACCACTATCCAACATCCATTGATCCTACACACAAGGTAGTTGGATCGGATATTAGAATTTAAGGGTTAGTTGAAGATTATTAGTCCTAGGTCATCTCACCCATTTCTACATGATCAAACATGTTATTCTTATGTGTTCTTCTGAGATGAATTCAATTTTACTTGATTAATTTTAATGAATCAAAACTAGTCAACCTTGCGTTAG
The DNA here is from genome assembly GCA_025175895.1 of Wurfbainia villosa. Taxonomy (NCBI): domain Eukaryota; kingdom Viridiplantae; phylum Streptophyta; class Magnoliopsida; order Zingiberales; family Zingiberaceae; genus Wurfbainia; species Wurfbainia villosa. The sequence continues at coordinate 123,259,160 of CM045990.1, forward strand.
ATTCGGATTTGACCCTAAGTTCATCAAGTCACCTTTTCAAGATCTTGGCTTCCAGGTCGTGGAGAGGCACAGAGGCCTTCTTTGATCTGAAAAACGACCACTTCCTTAGACAAAGCCAATTTTGAGAAAATAGTAACTTGACTCACTTAAGACCACTTCCTAGTCTAACTAGTCTAGGATATGACGAGGTAGCTTCAGCTAGTTCCACTCGGTCAAGTGAACCGAACTAGATATGCCTTATCTAGATCGAGTACCCAAGACTTCACTTTCCTAGCGTACTATCATCTTGCCGCATTCTAGTACTATATTATCAAGTATTGACGAGTTATAGTCCCTGTCTAACCATTCTAAAAAGAAAAGAAAAAAAAACTAAGCATGTAATTTCTAAGTAATAGCACATACAAGTTTTGTACTAGCTCCCCCTGGACCATTGAATCGGTTCGGTCTTTCCACATAGTGGATTTGGTCCTTGGGAACCCAGTACTGGTTAGATCCTAATTGAGAAATCAAAGTAGTCTTAGGGACCCATTCTTGGACATGTATTCTATTTCGACTTACGATTGACATATACGACTTGTTAGTCGTATTTGAGCTAAACCCAAGCCCGACCTTATTGTACATGGCCCTTTGCGATCCAAGTAAGAGGTCAACTCCCTTGGATCCCAAAGTGAACCTTTCCAACATGTTCCTAAGATCTTCGACTTGACTTTTCAAAAGTGAGTTCTCAACTTCGAGCTTTTCAACTTGAGTTGAGTCCTCCTCTTGAACTTGACTAGTCGAAGAGGTTAGGGTGACCTCGTGTTTAAGGAGTTTAACCTCCTCGAACAGGGTCTTGACCTTGGACTCAAACTTAGATAACTTCCTAGTTAGAAACTTAATTGCATTATATAAAGTACTAATGAGGGACCGACTTACCTTAAGAGTATCTCTTGAACCGGATGTGTATCCGTGGCTTATCTTGAATAAAGATTCGTAGTCCGACTCGTCCTCAGGTTCAGATTCTTGCTCAAATTCGGACTCTGGTTCCGATTCAGTTGGTTTAGCCATGAAGACAAGGTCATCATCTTCTTCCTCCGATGCCTCTTCCCATGTAGCATTGAGCGCCTTCTTGAACTTCGGTGCTTTGTTTTTGAGCTTCGAACATTCCGACTTGACATGTCCGAACCTGTTGCATTCATAACACCTAATATTAGAACTAGCTTTAGATTTACCTTCCTTGGGTTGAGTGACGGGTCATTTTTAGCTCTTAATCATCCTTCGAACTAGGTTGACTAGTTCAGTCTCCATCTCCGGATCGACCTCCGACTCGTACTCGTCTTCTTCTTCCTTTGGGGGTGGCTTACTTACAAGCTTCTTCTTTTAACCTACAATAAGAGCTATACCTTTCTCGGTTACTGAATTAGACTATTCTTGGAGTTCGAATTCTGAAAATAATTCATCTAACCAAATTTTTGATAAGTCCTTAGAGACCTTGTAGGCATCGACCATGGATGCCCACAAGGTAGTCCTAGGAAATGAATTCAAAACATACCTTATTAGGTCGCAGTTTTCGACCTTTTGTCTGATGGCGTGCAAATTATTGATGATGTCTTGTACACGAGTGTGTAATTGAGTCACCGTCTCATGTTCTTATATTTTTAAATTATATGATTTATTAAAAACAAGGTCCCGTTTGCATACCTTTGCTTCGTCGGTTCCTTCGTTTAGTTCCACTAATTTGGTCCATAAGTCCTTTGCACTAATGAAAGGGGCCGACGCGATTGAGCTCCTCCTTGGACAAACCGCATTGGAGGATTTGAGTCTCCTTGGCGTCAACTTCGACTTGTCTTTTTGTAGCATTGGTCCATTGGTCATAATCCAAGGATTCACCCACTTTGTTAGTCGGAAGTGTGAATCCTATTTGGATGATGATCCACATCTCGATTTAGGTCTTAAGAAAGCACTCCATCTAACCCTTCCAATAACGGAAGTCATCTCCATTATAAAACGGTGATCGGACGGTGCTAAAACCCTCGAGATGGGCCATTGACACAAAAAGAGCAAGTAAAACAAAGAAATCTAGCAACGACAAAAACAAACGAAATGTACCAAGACTTGCGTCTTGGATTAGTAGTGCGGGAGAGAATTTAAATGAACGAAAAAGTCTCAAAAAATTTAAAATAAATCTATAAAAAAAACTAGATTGATGGTTTCACCAAATCTTAGCACTCCCAGCTCTGATACCAATTGTTGGATCTATTTGAGCACTAGAGGGGGGGTGAATAGCGCAAAACAATTTTCGTTTGTTCGTTCGATATAAAATGCGAGTGAGAGTAAATGCAGAGGAAAAACAAAAATATGGCTCATTTGTTTTTACTTGGTTCACAGCCTTCGGCTGCTAGTCCAAGGTTCTAACAGTCCTAGACCACGTACGGAGGGCAAAGCACTAAAAACACTCCCCCTCGTTAGAGGTAGGAGTAAGCGAATACAATCGATACGAAAAAACTCAAGGTAGAGGGACACTCCCCCTCTTCTTGTTATAATTAAAACTCGATAAGTACATATTTAAAGACAACAATAAAGAATATACTGATGACTATTAAAGAAATGGAACTTGGGCTCTTGTCGTTGGAGATGCGGTAGCACTTCGTTGTCATAAGGTCGTCATAGAAGAGTATCGTAGTGGAGGCTTTTTGGAGAGCTTTTGATGAAGGAAATGGGGTGGAGAACCCCTAATTTTATAGCCTTGAAAACCCTAGACATTAAGATCTTCAACCAATGAGAGCAAGCCTCCTAGCCCTTGAGAAATGGAGATAAGCTTTGACTCTCCTCAAAGATGATCCTTGACCAACAGTCGACTGCTATCCTTACCAGTCGACTGATTGAAGCATCAGTCGACTGATGGCAGGGTTTCCAGCTACAATGAAGAGTTAGCTCAAAAATACAATTAATATAAGTAAATTAAATGGTTATTTACCATCCGATCTTGACTTACACCTTCCATGGGAGGTCTTGGTCGGATCGTCACCTAAGAACGTCCCCGTACAGAAGACACGACCTTACTTGCGCTCACTCACACAAGCTTACCTCAATATTTACCTTGTAGCTTTTGCTTACAGTCTTTCACCTGACTCCTTCGGCTCCCTCCGAAGTCATCCCGGTGTCGCCCGACCACCATGACTCCCTCTGGGTGTCGCTGACCTTCAGCTCTAGCTTTAGTACTTTCTGCACACTTGATTTAGCTCGTGAGATAACAAAATGAGCTTAACTTTGTATCGTTTGCTATAATCAAAACTCAAGTTTGACTTAGGTGCCTACTGCACCAACAAAATTAAGGGTAAAAGTTCAACATTGAACTTTCACACACCTTAAAATTTGATACATCACCCAAAACAACTCTCCTAATCCATTTCAAATGAATTTCCACTCTTCCAATGCTTTCCAAAGCATAGCTTAAGGTTAGGAGCAGTTAGGGTATATAGAGATAGCTGAAAATGGGCTAAACAAACCTTATTTACCCAAAATCATCCTTGGCAGTTGACTTGGTCAGCAACCAGTCGACTGCCCTCAACACCAATCGACTGCCCAAAGCAACAGTTGATTGGTTTTTGCAATGTGCAGAAATCAGTTTCAGAATTAAAATTTAGAAAATCATAAGTAATTATACATATTTAGAAAAATTATGAAAATTCATATGTATAATACTTATGTCAGATACAATGGTTGAAAAATATTTGAAACATAAAATACCCATTAATTAATGAGATTGATACAAAGTTTAAAAATAAAGACAACTTCAATGTTTTGAGCCTACTTTGTATCAACTTCATTATTGGCGATTGATATCAAAAGATAGGTTTCACCAAGATTTTTCAAAAATTATTTTGAAATGATTTTAAAACCTTATATTGGACCATGATCTATGGGCTCAATGCACATGACTTGCACATTAGCTTTCCCCATGATCCATTTTATCATTTAATGAGTTCCAAGTTCATTATGATATTTAAAAACACACACAAGTCAATTTAATGTGAGATGTGGATTTTTATTCTTCCTAATCTATGGTCTCATGCATTTTTCTAAGCAACTCTATTTGATTCTCTTATACATGTGGCTTCAAATCATGTCATAGTCCTTACATCAATTTTAATTAATCATAAATGCATGAATAATGATTATGGCATATAAGATAGCATAAATAAAGCATGTGTCAATAATCATGATGTCATGACATATAAATAAAATCTAAACACTAACATGACATAAAATCTAAACCTAAACATTATCATGACATTTTATATGATTAATATGAGCATGATCTCATGACATGGTATATGGCAAGTAAAGCATGGCAAGTATCAAATACAAAGGTATATAATACCTAAGTGTTAAGCCCAAATTGCCATTATTTTTTAAATTTATACTAATTGCCATAATAGATCAATCTCCCAAGTGTGCCAAAAATTCAAAATGACACACTATGACTCTAAAACCTAACTCGTTCCAATTTGATCAATTTTTCAAACTTCTCAAATTTAATTGGCACATCCTAAAATCCTTTAGGATATAAATCCAAACTTATTTCCAAGATATCCCATAACCTTGAAAATGACCTAAAGTGCCAACTTTACTATGATTAGGTTAACTACCCATCCATTCAAGGTTGACACAACCTAACCCATTTAGCGTGGAGTGATCACGCTCCTAGGAACCCAATACCTATTGGAGCTCCTTGGGTTTACTAGGTAGTCGCTAGGTATATCCTCCCTTAGTACCTTCCTATTGACCTTCTTAGGCTTAGGAGCCTTGGTCAATTGGGTCTTGCCTAGGTCAACTCTAGGGATAACTTCCCTTGTGACCTTCTTAGTGGCTTTCCTAGGTTTCATGGAAGTCTTGGCCACTAGGCACCTACCATGGTTAACTTTAGGGGTGACTTCCCTAGTAACCTTACAATGACCCTCTTAGACTCTAATTTTTTATCATTAAACCCTATAATTATGTTTTTCATTTTCCTTAGGCTTTTCTCTATTTTCTCAAGCCTCCAATTTTAAATTTCCATTTGTTCTTGGGACATTGTTCTTCCTTTTAGGCATATGCCTACCCTTCTTAGGGTTAATGCCTAAATGATTTTCTACCTTCCTAATAGCTTCCTTAGGTAGAATTGTTCTTGGATTATTGGTTCTAAATTTATCCTTAACCCTAACATCGCAAGATTTAGCACCTAAGTAATAAGATTTATTCCTAGCATGTTTTTCATGATTATGAACAATAGCAAGAGTATTAAAATTACTCCTAGCATGCTTTTTGGCCTTATATAAAGAATCAACATTATTTAAGTTTACCTTAGGGTTTGCCTTAGCTCCCCCTACATGTGTAGCTCCTCCTTTGCCCTTGGTTTGCTTCCTCCTCCTAGGGCATCAAGTCCTATAGTGACCCCTTTGATTGCATTTTAAGCAAATTATATGCTCCTTGCTCTTGATTGTTGGGGCTCCGGCATCCTTAGCCTTTTCATGAGCTTGTGGCACCAGTTGAGTTTTCTTGACTCCTTTTGGGAACTTACTCTTGTAATGTCCAACTTCCCTACACTCAAAGCATGCAATATGATTTTTATTTTTAATCAAATCATTTGAGTTACCTAGGTCAGTGATGAAATTTTGAGCTTGCTCTTTTTCTCTCCTGGAGGTGGATGGCTCATCTTGCTCTTGCTCCGACTCCAGTGATCTAATCTCCTCCCCCTCAATGCTAGAGGTGGAGACTTCCTATACTTGCTTCGGCATGAAAGATCTCTCCTCTCCCTCAATCCTAGAGGTGGATACTTCTTCAAATTCTTCTACTTCTTCGTCAAAAGTTGAACATCTAGCAACCTCCGAGTCTACATGCTCTTGAGATGATGAGCTTTCTTCCTCATCCTTGGATTCTTCCTTATTGTCTTGGACCGATTGAGGCTTATCATGAAATCTTGCCAACTTTATCCATAGCTCCTTGGCATCCATGTAATCCCCTAGTTTGCACAAAATATCATTAGGTATCAAATTTTCTAAATATTTTGTTACCTTAATATCGGTCTTGAATTTTAGGCGTTGCTCCTTGGTCCATTTCTTGATTTTGAGAACTTTTCCCTTCTTGTCGATAGGGGCTTCAAATCCTTCCATCAAGATGAACCAATCTTCGATGTTCATCATGAGGAAGGTTTCTACACTCTCCTTTCATTTTTCAAAACCCCCAATTCCATAAAATTCATAGGGCGGTGGAGTGTTGAGGTCGCGACCTAGTCCAAGATTTGGTAACTCCATCTTCTTCTTCCCTCTAGCGCTTTGCTCCCTCGGTTGTTAATCCGTAGAAGAGCTCCTAGCTCTAATACCAATTGTAGGGTCATTGATGATGTGCTAGAGGGGGTGAATAGCGATTTTGCATCATCGCTTCGAATTCGATCGTGATTGTCTCTACAATTAGTTAGTATGCACAGTGGAATATAAATAGAATAAAGCATAAACTAAAGAATACACAATCACATGCACAAGACAAGAATATAACGTGAATCGAAACCTAGGATTCCTACTCTACGGGTCGAGCTCAAGTGAGCTCTAGTGATGCACACCACCACTAATAAACTCCTTCTCGGAGCAATCCGAAGGTGGAGAAACCTCTTGCAATGTTTAAAACAATAAACAAGATAAATAGAAGAAAATACAATAAAATACAAGTAAAGAAAAATTTACAACGAAGATCGCTTTTGTTTACTTGTTTAGTTGCTTGGACTGCTCTTGAAGACCCTGAAATGCACCAGCACTTTGCCTCAAATCGCCCCAAGAATCAATGCCAAAATCCTCCCTTCAATGCTCCTTATAAAGTTGCAAGTCGGGCTGATTTTTGCATAGCAGTCGACTGCCCATACCTAGTTGTCGACTGCTTCTATAGCCATTATCTCACAACAGCTTAATCCACGTTGGAAAAACTCTAATGGATACCCCAATAATCAATTGCCAAACCCTAGTAGTCGACTGCTGCTTTGGTAGTTGACTATGAATCTTTTTGTTATCATGTCCACAAACAGCAGTCGACTTCCCACCATGGCAGTCGACTACTCAAGGCTAGTCGACTGCCCAAAGCTAGTAGTCGATTGCTAAGGCCACACAGCCGCAGTCGAGCTCCAGTCGACTCCTCACTAATCGACTGGTCATAACCTCAGTCGACTCCTTAGAGTCGACTAGGCTGCCAAGTGTCAAATACTTGGTCAGTCGACTGGTCCATAACCTCAGTCGACTAATAAACCTCAACATGAGGTTTAACCCAAGTATGATGCCCTTATACTTGATAGACCATTCTCAGCCTAAACCTAAACCTAAACCTTCTAGCCTCCTCCATCAGCCTCATGCCTATTGTATCTATCCAAGTCATCTGTGACTTGTTCATCTATACACTAGCCTTCAGGCGCTTCCATCGGCTATTGTCATGCTAATCGAGTCTGCATCGCCAAGGTACACTTGAACTTATGCTGCCAAGATACACACTTAGACTTTACGTTGCCAAACATTGGACTTATGCCGCCAAGACTACAACTTGGACTTTACGCCGCCAATATCACACCCTTGGACTTCCCTTGCCAACTCCATGTTGGACTTTCCAAATGCCAAGACCCATGCTTGGACTTTCTGTTGGAAGATCGATGGTCGGCTAGAGGGGGGTGAATAGCCCAATTCGCATGTACGATGGAAATCATTCGTTCTTACGTGCTTTGTCTACAATGATCGTTAATATGCGCAGTGGAAATTGATGCACGTGAATGCGACCTCAAATCTCACGACGAAGATCGTCGAGGACTCGAAGTGTGCGCTCGCGCTCAATGCCCGCAAGTTCACGGATGTCATCAAGTAATAAAAATATTATCGATCCCACATGGACTTAGATTCGAGTACCGATTTGGTATGTGGGTGTTATTATTCGGAATTCAGTTCTAAGGGTTGTGATTTCGAGGGTTGATGGAGGTCCTAACTCAATACGGTGTCACACGGAAGAAGAAAGAAACTAATTGCGAGTCTTTGGAAGGGATTCTAGCATTTCAATTTCGTTGTGTGTCGCAGAACACGCTGTCAATTGGATTTTGTCTAGGTTTCTAGTTACGGTTTTGTGGAAAGGATATCATACACTCCCCTGATAAGCCTTCGCATATATCGAAAGCTACCTCTGCCATTACCAGGTCAACCCCTGGACTTAGAATGGGATAGTCGGTATGAGGATGCCGAATCGATCCCTGCGACGAGTCAGAAATGGGGTGCATTTCCTACTCTATCGCATCCTTCTACCCACGGTTACAGGAGATGAGGTCAACCCCTAGGTTCCTCCTTGATTCTTCTAAATCTTAGATACGAGGGTTGTCACCCCTTGTATCGACTAGCACAGTAGATAGAAAACCAAAACAATAACTATAGCTCTAAAACCAAACACCAATTGCAAATATAAATTCAAGAACGAAAAGATATTTGAATCAACATGTTCTAACTCAACACAAACTACTCCCTAGTCCTAGAATCAGAGAGTCTACTCCATAAATAAGAGAGGAGAAACACAAAGCACGATCATGTTCGTATAAACAATGGAAATTAAGCCAAGAAGAGAAATTACAATGCAATATGACTCTTCTCTCCAGCGTTGAAGTGTAGAATTTGGATCTCCGACGACTTTCTTCCTCCACGTTGTGAGTTCCTGAAGTTTTTAGGGCATTGGAGTGTCGTCCCGACCGTCGTTCCCCTCCCCTAGGGTTTGGGTGTAGACTCCTTTATATAGACTTCAGCCTGGATCTCCCTAAAACCTGGAAAATAACCGAATCACATTGGAATCGCACAGTGGCACACGGTCATGTGTTTCCACATGACCAGGCCGTGTGTCACACGGTGGCCAATTTTGTCCCTTGTGTTAGTAATATATGAGAGATGTCCTAAGGCAATCGCCTTATGTATGAACCATTTATATGATAAATGAAGATTCACTATTTGAGTATACATGTTTTATGTATTTGATTGGATCTTAAACTCATTTACTGAATGTCCATGATACGATTCACAGCATGAGAGAATTTGTGATTGGATCACAACTAGTGAGTATCTCTACATGTGTAATTGTGATGTATCGGAATTATCCCTAGTCGATGAATTGATGGATCTGGACACCATCAATTCTGTTGAGACTAGCACGAGGTATACTCCTTGGTGTATCCAAGCAGCTGATTCTCACTGGCTGGAGACATAGTGATGTCCGGAGTTAATCATGGATGCTAGTTATGGTAACTAGTTCATTGGAGTGACCAGCCGTAAGACTTCATATGGTTCTCTGCATATATAGATATGTCAATGAAGTTCTTACTGTGGCTTAAGTGCGATGTTCCTTTGACTTGCGGTATTCAAGTCATCTTGATCATGGAGACTTATGCTTTGACATCTTAAGCAAACATCTCTAAGGAGATGTGGACCCGGATGATTGGGTATAAGTCGAAGTGATCGAAGGTGTTTGAATAGCCTATAAAGGATTCACCACTCCTTGCGAGGAGATGTATACCCATGGCCTCTCGTCGGATTGTTACTAAAGTCTTTGGCCAAAGCATTACATGTTTAGAGTAAAGTACTCTTCGATACATGTGCAGTAACTAGAATCAGTAGGACGAGGAAATGATACTTGGGCTAGGTGTGACGTAGTCGACCTAGTGGGGCCCGACACAATAGACCATGTCCCGAACCAAGTGGGTATAAGATGAGTGAAGGGAATGGGGCACGATTCATTCGAGCTCTTGCAGGGTTTCAGAAATAGTTCTGGATCAACCGTTGATCTTTTCGGTTAATTGGGGATCATGATGTACTACTAGGTGCCACTCATGATCGTTCTATAATTAATGGTTAATTATAGACGGCACTACACCAAAAAATCGAATAGACAACGGTGAAAAACCGTTGTCTATTAGCCAAAAAATGCATTTGTTAATCGACTTGTGAAAAGGGTGGTCGAAGACAACGGTGAAAAACCGTTGTAGATTTAAGGAAGACAAGCGGTGAAAAACCGTTGTCTATTAGAAAAAACTGTGGTAAATCGACTCGTTGTGAAAAGTGGTTTGGTCAAAGACAGCGGTGAAAAACCGTTGTCTTTTCAAAGATAAGACAGCGGTTTTAACCGCGTTGTCTTTGACCAAACCACTATTTACAACGGTCGATTACCACGGTTTTTTTTCTAATAGACAGCGGTTTTCACGTTGTCTTTCCTTAAATCTACAACCGTTTTCACCGTTATCGACTTAATTTACCACGGTAACTTTTGCTCATAGACAGCGGTTTTCAGTTGTCATTTCTCAACACATATATACACATAATAAAGCGTTGTAGATGTTGCATTTTTAATATAAATCATACAACATCAATAAGAATTATAGAAAACACATATATACACTCCACTTGTAGCAATGTAAAATACAAGGTCACATTACATTTTAAACGATCACTTTTACCGATATATATGAAAAGTCTGTGGCAAAACAACTACACATCATATGCACCAAAAGTATTTGCATAGCAAAACACTTATAGAATGTAACCAAAAGATGTATGTACATGAAATCTCTCCTAATCATCGATATGTAATCTTGTATGCAATCAGCCCACTCAACGTACTTCATCAATTTCCTTTGCACCTATCACGAATTTATCTGCATGTGAAAAAATGAAAATGTAATTAAACGCTATGGTATCAATAAGAAAATTTGAAAAAATATCTAATATTACTATTGATCGTAGGAAGACTTGTCAAAGGATGCGGCACCTTCAATTATCTCTCTCATATATCGTAAAACAAAATACCGCATTGAGCTCCATCCGGTTGAAGGAACTGTGATGGAAAAAAACATCATCTAGCAATGCGAAGAAACACGAGAAAGATCAAAATGAGATACGTTCATTGCCAATTTGATTAGTACAAATGTTTAACATGAAACGCTATGTTTAACAGGAAGAAGAAGCTAAAGCTGCATTACCAGGAAGAACAGAAAGCATGGGCTTCTAAATTGGTTCAAATCACGGGTATAGATCAATCTGTATATGCGTCTTGCTAGTATTTTTTTTTTTGCTTGTCAGTAAGGTTGTTTTTTTTACTAGTGACTTTTTGCAACTTTGCTGTAGTATTGTTTTAACATTTAGAATGAAAGAAGATTTTGGAGTCGACTTTTGATTCTTTTACTCATCAATAAGAAATTTGAATATTGTTCTTATAAAAAAAGGGTAATCAATCTATATTCAAGATTGAAAAATAATTTCAGTATAATGCCATAAATAAGACTAATGGAATATGAATTTCATATCATGATAGTACATGCATTGCCTTATTATGCATGCTTTAAGATACGAATAAATATTTGACTTTAAATTGCTAACTTTATATCCATAGGATGATAGGAGCAAAAATCCTTTTGAGACATTCCTCACAACTATCTGTGCAATCTACTTCATCATCATTGGAAAATTTATGCCCTGTTGGATTGCATTTTTCAGTGATGTGGTTACATTTGTTTGACACATGTTATGCTGAGCTCCAACAATTAAGAGCGATAGTGAGAAAATTGCAAATTAGAAGGGTAATACGATGATCGCAGTAGCATTGAGCCTCGTCATTTTGCTCCGAGGAAAGATCGACCAATTGAGCACAATGTCAATTTGCTCCAGAACACAATGTCGATTGGCAAAACACTCCAGAATAGATTGGAGTAAGTAGCCCGATCAGAGCACAATGTCAATTTAGCCACAGTCAAGAAGCAGATCAAAGGCAAAACAAAATGTCGGGGAGGAGGTCAGATTAGGTTATGCTTAACAAAAAATAAGGAATTTGTAGATCTAACTCAAACTAATTTGATACCCACCTCAGCCAATTCCAGATAGATCCGAGTTATCTGAATATTATCAAAATGTCACTAAATAATTCACAAATAACTTGATTATCTAAAACATACCTTGATTATTGCCCACAAAGGGTGTTTCTTCCCGTGCTTGCCAATGTCTGTGTTGAACAATTTCAAGGCCCTTCATAAAATCAAAAAAAATTATAGACTTTTAGTGCATATAGTATATATAAAAATTATAATAAATATTGACAATATTTTGCTACTAAAACTTACATCTTCACAACATTCTTCCAAGTCTCACGATTACTGGTGAGAGGATCCAATAACGAAACAACCTCTTTGTGAGGATCGATAATGATCAAAATCCAATGGAAACTACATATATACACAATAGTAATGCATGTAATTAAGCAAGTGTTTATCAAAGTAAAAAATTAGCATTCCACCTCTATTTTACACACCCTATGTTAATCGGAACCAAAACTAATTGGTTTGGTGGTGTGCCATTCAACCTATTTGCCAAACCAAGGGCCCTCTTATCAAGTGATGTGAAATGACACCCAACAACATATGGATCCACAAATCTAAACCTCTCCAAATTATCTTCCTCCTTCATCTTTTTATATAAATGCCTACCATTTAAACATACAACAAAATGCATAAGACCAAGATAAATAAAACTCATAAATCAATAGTCAAAGTGTTAGTACATGAAAACAATATCGTACCATATGTACACAACTATGCAATTGTATGAAATTGGTGCCAAGTTGCAGAAAGGAATGATGTCTTGAAGGCAAACAACGCTTGAACTTACCACCAAATACATCATACTCCAACATAAATTTCATAGAGGTGATCATGAAGAGCACGCTTGCAATAACAATACAATGACCATAGTGATCTAGGCATATCCGATGATCGATTAATGATTGCACATTTGGTGATTGCAATCGATGCTTCCTTTTGCCATGATCAGTTTTTTCCTTGACCTTCTAGTTTATGAAAACATATACTTGTTAGGCACTTGTATAGCTAAATTTAAATAGATTGTAGCATTTATCAAGACTCTTGTGTTTGCATCAAGTGTCCGGGCCAAGCTACATGTGATCCGATAGCATCACCAATGCTTTGACACACAGTGTTGGAATTGGCAAAGGCGGTTTCATCCAATGCTTCATCAACCATTACTGAAACAATGGTTTGTATGCTTACTTGGATCACCATTAAGATGCTCATCATCTCCCCAATATTAACAATTGTACCAAAAGCTACATAGATGCCAGATTCCACACTCAATGCAACTAATTGACCCTTGTAAGACAAAACATAATGCTTGTATAAAAAATAAATGTATTTAAATTGGACAATTTCAATGATATCATTAAAGATTAAAGATACAGAAAGGCTCGGCCTCGTTAATAAACTCCACATCGGCATCACTTTATGCCTTTCATCTCATTTGATAGACCATGATCATAGTTAAACTCATTTTCCTACAAGGTTTGAGGAAACTTCACACTACAACTTCCCTTCTCATCATTCTCAATCTCGCATTTGCCATTTTTGAAAACCATTGCTTCTAACTTGTTTATCCGATCCTCCTGCTCTAAAATTTTTTATGTTGCTCCAACAACATATTTTGTTGATCATTAAATACACTTGAACGTGAGACCCCATTTTGACAAGCCAAAGTATGTACTTGGAGTGAGCGTAAGCTCAATGCCCTTATCGCCCACCATGTTCCTTAGATTCAAGTCTGTTGTTAGAATGTCTTGTGTCGGTTCACCAAGCATTAACTTTCCCTCCCTCTTTTGTAAGATACCATCATCCTGCAATGCACAAAAACATATATTGACTAATATCTGGATGGGAACCATTAACATAACAAGCCAAAATCTAAAACATTTACTTACAATTTTTGAGGTTGTTGCCTTGATCACCAACAAACTCCCCTTCTTTATTAGTCGGCCTTTCTTCCAAAGGATAGCTCGGTTGATTTCATTATCGTTAGATAATTCATCCTTCTAATAACAATAACAAATGAATCAATATTATTTAAATACCTGTTCGTTAAGGTATAAAATTTATTGTAAGTGATAATTAAACATTACTTACTAT
>CM045991.1:0-2500 GCA_025175895.1 Wurfbainia villosa
CAAGAGGGCTTGGACAAGTGGACCAACTGGTGTATGATGTGCTGGATGAACAGAATGTTGTGCGCAATCAGGAGGATGGGGCGGAGGTTTCTGGGGCTGGCGTGGAAGGGAGGGCTGGGGAAGAAGATCCAACTGAGGAGGAAGTTTCAGCAAGCACCCAAGGGGCTTAAGGGGATGGTGGCTCGCTGGAGGAGGAGCAGGGTTTGCCGGAAACGGAGCAAGGGGCTGGACAGAATCTGCCGGAAAAACAGACTGGAGGGGAGGCATAGGATGGAGCATGGGGGCCAACTTCTTGGCCTGGTTTGTTCAAGGACAATCGTAAGATAAAGCAAGCAATGAAGCTCGATCAGTACGAGGCGAAGGGGGAGAGGTTAGCATTCTCATATGACGATTTGGACAACATTGAAGACACGATGGGATTCTGTTTGGTGGGTTGTTTCATGGGGCTGCACCCGGGTCGAAGGGGGGTCATAGCGGTGGCGAAGCAATGGAAGGTGGTGTATAAGTTCTTCATGCACAAGAGCAGTTGGGTGGTGTACCGGTTTGATACGCAAGAGGATATGGACAGCGTGTTGCAAGGGGGGCCGTATTTTGCTTTCGGAGTGCCGGTCTTCTTGAAGATTATGCCGAGATGCTTCTTGTTTGATGAGGATGGGAGACATGTGCCGGCGTGGATTCAGATTCACAGTCTCCACCAGATTGTTGGTCGCAAAAAGTACTGAGTATGGTGGGTTCGGAGATTGGCAAGCCATTGTACATGGACAAATTGACGAGGACACGGGAAAGGCTGGTTTACGCGCATATGATGGTGGAGGTTCCGATCTTTGGGCAGCGGGTGCTGGAGGTTCCAATCACGTTGCCAACGGGAGCACAGGTGAATTTGCGAATTGTATATGAATTTCCGGAATATTGTGAGAAGTGTCGTCGGATTGGGCATGGAACAGAATTTTGCCAAGGAACATCGGAAAGTGTAGAATCTGGCGGACAGATTGGTGTAGGCGCGAATGGGGGAGCTAGGAATGGGCGACGGCCGCCCCGGCGTTGCTCACAATCGGTTAATAGACAAGGGAGACCAAGGAGGCAGTATAGACCAAGGCCAGGGCAGCAATCGAGAGAAGCAAATCTGCCTAATCAAGAGGAAAGTGCGGGGAATGAAGTTCAGCAGAATACACTGGCGATGGTGACGGCCGCTAGTCCAATTCCGATGGGCTATACGAGCTCCCTTCATCACGGGAAGTGGACACGGAGGAGGGTGAGGAAGATGGGGAAGGGGAGTATGGAGTCTCGGAGGAAGGGAATGAGGAGAGGCATCCGGCGGGGAAGCAAGAAGGGGGTCAACCGGTCTTGAGGCAAGATGGGGTGGAAAGGCTGGAAGGGGCGCTAAATGAAGATCGGCAAGGGGTGATGCGGGGGAGAGACAGCACGGAACTCGAGGAAAGGACCCGGTACAGCACGGGGGAGGGGGTCCAAGGGCCCCAAACAATCAAGGGGGGCAAGGGACAGCGGTAAGGGTGGCATCAAGGACTGCTCAAAGGCTGCCGGCAGCTAGGGGATCATCTTCTTCTGCTTCGGTGGTAGGAACTTCATCATCGGCAGCGTCGACATTGGGCTCAACCTCGGTGGCAAGCTCAAGTAGTGAAGCAGGTAGAAGAGAAGGAAATGAAGGGGTAGGGGCTGATCGAAGAGGACACCAACTACGGACGTGAGCAGTCCGGGGAAGTGGACAATGAAGATCACTGCATGGAACGTGAGGGGCCTCCACAAGGCCCTAAAGCAAGGGGGGGTGCAACACCTCTTGCGAAGCAAGGATATACAAGTATTGGCGTTACTGGAGACAAAGCTTGATGAGCAAAATGTTGGGCAGATCATGGGGAAAAGGTTTTCAGGTATGAAGTATGTGAATAACTTTGATATGTCTAATCATGGTCGGATTCTCCTTTTGTGGGATGGGCAGCGGGCTGAATTGGAGGTTCTGGATACTACCGAGCAGTATATTCACACTCAGATTAGATGCCGGGCTTCTGGGAGGAGTTTTTATGTCTCTTTTATATATGGGCTCCATTCGGTCACGACTCGAAGGGTGCTATGGGAGAAGCTAATGGAGATGGGTGAAGGGATGATGGGGCCTTGGATGATCATGGGAGATTTCAATGTCGTAAGGGATGTGCATGACATGCAAGGAGGCAATCAAGTCACAAATTATGAGTTGCGAGACTTGCAAAGGTTTTTTCATGTATGTGGAATGGCGGACTTGAGATCCATAGGGTGTAGATTCACGTGGACTAATGGGGAGGTGGCTTGCAAATTGGATAGGGCAATGGTGAACCCGAAATGGCTAATGGAGGAGTTCGATGCATATGCTGAATTTTTGCCCCCGGGGTGCTTATCGGATCATTCATGTGTTATGGTTTGCATTCTTGAAAAGGAAAGGGCAGCGACAAAGCCTTTTAAATTCTTGAACATGTGGACGTTGCATCAAGATTACAAAAGGGTAGTGCAG
>CM045991.1:7500-30000 GCA_025175895.1 Wurfbainia villosa
TGAGTATCTCTACATGTGTAATTGTGATGTATCGGAATTATCCCTAGTCGATGAATTGATGGATTTGGACACCATCAATTCTGTCGAGACTAGCACGAGGTATACTCCTTGGAGTATCCAAGCAGCTGATTCTCATTGGCTAGAGACATTGTGATGTCTGGAGTTGATCGTGGATGCTAGTTATGGTAACTAGTTCATTGGAATGACCAACCGTAAGACTTCATATGGTTCTCTGCATATATAGATATGTCAATGAAGTTCTTACTGTAGCTTAAGTGCGATGTTTCTTTGACTTGCGGTATTCAAGTCATTTTGATCATGGAGACTTATGCTTTGACATCTTAAGCAAGCATCTCTAAGGAGATATGGACCCGGGATGATTGGGTATAAGTCGAAGTGATCGAAGGTGTTTGAATAGCCTATAAAGGATTCACCACTCCTTGTGAGGAGATGTATACCCATGGACTCTCGTCGGTTTGTTACTAAAGTCTTTGGCCAAAGCATTACATGTTTAGAGTAAGGTACTCTTCGATACATGTGTAGTAACTAGAATCCGTAGGACGAGGAAATGATACTTGGGCTAGGTGTGACGTAGTCAGCCTAGTGGGGACTGACACTATAGACCATGTCCTGAACCAAGTGGGTATAAGATGAGTGAAGGGAATGGGGCACGAATCATTCGAGCTGCTGAAGGGTTTCAGAAATAGTTCTAGATCAACCGTTGATCTTTTCGGTTAATTAGGGATCATGATGTACTACTATGTGCTACTCATGATCATTCTATAATTAATGGTTAATTATAGACGACCAACATAAACCAAGAACTTATTTGTTCACACACACAATGAGCGTAATCCGAAGGATTTAAAACGAGCTTGAGAATGGGATTCTCAGACTGAGAGAAACTAGGTTTGGTTGGACCAAACAAGAAGCGAGCATGAAATCGTTTCAGTCGCAATGGAAGCGTGGATGGGCCGTGTCTTATGAAGACATAATGGATGAACCAAAATGGTTTGGTTCTAATCCAATGGAGGAGAATAAACCAAAGGGTTTGTTTTATTTTAAACGAATGAACCAAAAGTTGGTTCGGTTCGTTTTAACTTAAAATAAACCATCATGGTTTGGTTTATTTTAACTTATATTAATGGAGCGGGTTAACGGGCCTCATGGTTATAATCCAATAACCATTAAGAGAATTAGTTCTCTATAAAAGAGGGCTTAAGGGATTGTTAAGCCCTTAATCCAAAACCCTAGCTAGAGTTGTCGTCCACCCCATTGAAGGAGTCGGCGCCAACCCTAGTGTCGCTGCCCACCTCTTCCAACCGGCATCCAGAAGGAGCCTTCCTTCCCCCTAGCCGGCGTCGAGCTGCTTCTGGGTGGTGCTCCGGTGATCTTCCTTGGGTTCGGTAATAAGGTGAGCTTCCACCTTTCTTTTGGCCGGCCCTTACTCCTCCACCAAAGCTGTCCAGTTTTCTGGACAGCTTGTTTTCTTCTCGTCAGAGCGTCGTTTGGATGATGGTTAGAGCTCCAACAGCGCCTAACTTACCGGGGATTCGATCTCCGGTAATTCTCTGAGGTGGAGGACGAAGGATTCGTCAAACGGTTGACGAATACCTCTTCGGAGAAGCGAGTTTTGAGGACTCGGTTTTGGATCCGAATTTGGATTCGGATCGTGATCATCTCTCGATCACATTGTCTTCAACACGAGGCTAGTAACCCATACAAAGACGAGGCTCATGACTTAGCGAAGTCATCCCGAGGATACTCGACGTGGATACAGATAGAGATGATTCTAGCGAGGATCGTTCCGGTTGATGTCGTTCCCGCTACACGTGATACGAAAGGTATAACGTAGTTAAATTTCCTTTTATTGCAAAATTTAAATTTACGATTATGTCTACACATGTTGTACTATGCATGCGTGTGATGTGTGTGTTGTAATAAATGTGGATTTATTATTTTTATTTCTTCTGTTGTGCACATGTTTACGAAACATGTTCGAACACACATTCGCCGCGGTGCCAGAAACCCAACAGTGGTATCAAAGCCCAGGTTGTGTTTCGACATAATCGTAAAATTATTTTGCGATAGTCATAATGATATTTCTAGAAATTTTCTACTTTTGGAAAGTTAGAAGTATTTATGGAAATTTTTTAATTTTGGAAAGTCTAGAAGTATTTATGGAAATCTTCCACTTTTGAAAAGTTGGAAGAATTTATGGAAATTGATATTTTCCATAAATAAAATATTTGATTAGATTCTGGAAATTTGTTTCATAATTTAATCATGATTTGATTTGGGAAATCAAATCTTAAAATATTTTATTTCCATAAGTAGTTTTGATGATTTAGGAAATTGGTTTCCTAAATTGATTTTCCTCAATCAACTATTTCCATAAATAAAATATGTGATTAGATTTGGAAATTGGTTTCCTAATTTAATCATGATTTTATTTGGAGAATCAAATCTTAAACATATTTTATTTCCATAAATAGTTATGACATATAAGGAAATTATGTACATGACATAATTGTATGCCATGTAATTGCATTAGATGCATATCATTATGTCATGCGTGTCGTGACATGTAGATGTATGCCATGTATGCTATGCCATGTAGATAATAGTTATTTGCATGCAAAGAGGATGAGACATAAAAACCCTAACTCAATATTAAAGCCTACACCTTCCATTAATATGGTTAGAACCAGAGTTCCGTTTCTTGTTTGGGTTGTTGGACTCTCTCCAAGCCCGGCTCGAACCCGAACATGTTCAAACCATGGAATAGTTTAATACTAATATGGTAAGAGTCAGAGGTCAATCGTTAGCTTTGGTTGTTGGACTCTCTTCAAGCCGGGCTAATTGGTTGAATGCGCTCTAACCATGTTAAAACTATTTCTCGATTAATGGGTTGACTTTAACTTGGAGCATCGGCTTGTTGGACTCTCTCCAAGGTCGATGTAAAGGGAGGTGAAGTTGGGTGTTATGCATATGATGCATACTTGTTAATGTGTTAACAATCCGATATATGTGTGAACATTCAATTAGTTGATAGCACATTGTGATAGTTGCATATACGTGATATGCAATCGGTATAGTTGATACCTACCGTCGTAGTTATGAATGACTTGTTGGACTCTCTCCAAGGTTGTTCATATCTATGATGGATATCAGCCCATTCAGAGATGGACCTACGATCTCCCGAAGTGATTTTGGGGTTTTTGAAATTCGAAAAATGAATGGGATTTATAAATGTATATTGATGCATTTTAAAAATCGTTTTCTCATATATGCTCATTTTGTATTTCTAGGTCAATCGATTGATCATGACGTCTTTGAATTTATGTACTATTTTGGATTCAAACAAACTGACTGGGCCTAACTTCCTGGACTGGCTTAGAAACCTTAGAATTGTTCTCAAGGCAGAAAAGTTTGCATATGTCCTTGAAGAGCCTCTTCCCAACCGTCCTAAGGATGATGCAACTCCAGACCAAATGTTGGTCTATCAGAAACATGTGGCAGATTCTGAGCTGGCGAGTTGCATCATGTTAGCGGCAATGGTACCTGAGCTGCAAAAGCAGCATGAGCATATGGATGCTGATACTATGGTCTTCCATCTTCATGAGTTGTTTGATGAGCAAGCGAGATCCGAAAGGTTCGAGGTCTCTAGGCTCCTCTTCACCACGAAGATGCAAGAAGGTTCATCTGTAGTGAAGTTTGTGCTAAAGATGAACGGGTACATCGAGCGGCTAGCTACCCTCGGGTTTGTGATGGATCATGAGTTAAGTATTGACTTAATTCTGTATTGTTTGCCCAAGAATTTCTCACAATTTGTGATGAACTATCGGATGAACAAATTAGAATTCACTATTCTCGAGCTCCTCAATATGCTGAAGACTGTGGAGCCTTCTGTTAAGCATGAGGAGAAGGCAGTTCTGTTAGTTGATTCCTCAAGGAAAGGTTCTAAGAGGAAGGAAAAAGAATAGAAGAAAGGGAAGAACAAAAAGGCGAAGAAGGCAGAACCAGCGCAAAAGGGCACTTACCATCATTGTGGCAAGGAAAACCACTGGCAAAGAAACTGCAAGATTTATCTTGAGTCCATGAAGAAGAAGAAGGCATCCGATGCCCCATCCTCTTCAGGTATCTTTGTTATTGATTGTCATTCTATTTCCTTAGACACTTGGGTATTGGATACTGGTGTGGCTCACATATATGTAATGACATACAGGGGCTAAGGAATAGAAGAAGACTCGTCAGAGGGGAGTCAAATTTGCGAGTTGGCAATGGAGCAAAGGTTGCTGCGGTCGCCATCGGAACTTATTTGCTGAAGCTCCCTAGTGGACTAGTCTTGGAACTGGAAAATTGCTATTATGTTCCTTCTCTAATAAAAAACATTGTTTCTATTTCCTGTTTAAATAGAAATGGTTTCCATTTGACGTTTAGTAACAATTGTTGTTATATAACTTTGAATGGCGTACTTTATGGAACTGGAACTTTGAGTAATGGCATTTATACATTGGACGTATCCAGTGACATCTTCAATATCGAAGCGAGCAACACGCATGCTTGAAAGGGTAATCAATTAGACTCCTATATGTGGCATTGTTGTCTTGGCCATGTAAGCAAGAAACGCATGTCCGAATTACACCGATGTGGAATTCTGGAATCGTTTGAATTGAATTCATACGATACATGCGAATCATGCTTAAAAGGCAAGATGACTAAGTTACCTTTTACTGGAAAAGGTGAACGAGTGGGAGAGTTACTAGGTCTAATACATACTGATGTATGTGGACCTATGTCAACTCAAGCTTTAGGAGGCTATAGTACTTCATTACCTTCACCGATGATCACTCACGGTTTGGGTATGTGTTCTTGATGAAACACAAGTCTGAAGCCTTTGAAAGGTTCAAAGAATTCAGAAATGAAGTAGAGAAATAACATGACAAGAGTATTAAAATACTTCGATCGGATCGAGGCGGTGATTACTTGAGTCAGGAGTTTCTTGATTATCTAAGAGACAATGGTATATTGTCTCAATGGACTCCGCCATATACACCATAGCATAATGGTGTATTTGAGAGGCGTAACCGGACCTTGTTGGACATGGTCAGGTCAATGATGAATCATGCGAATCTTCCCAAGTCTTTTTGGGGCTATGCACTTCAGACAGCTGTTTACTTGTTAAACAGAATGCCTACCAAGGTAGTCTCTACTACTCCATATGAGATATGGAATAGTAAGAAACCTCATGTATCTTACTTGAAGATATGGGGTTGTCTCGCTGACAGACGATGACAAATTGGATGCTAAGTCCGATAAATGTCTATTTATTGGATACCCTAAGGAAACAAGGGGTTACCAATTCTATCATCCTGTGGAACAAAAGGTGTTTGTTTCAAGGCATGCTGTGTTTCTAGAGAAAGAGTTTCTCTTGCAAGAAAACAGTGGGAGTGTCGTCAAGCTTGAGGAGGCTCGAGAGACTCAAATAGACATTGATGAGATACCTGGTGAAGCACAACAGCCGACAACTCATAGTGATGAGCAATCGGCTAGACCTATTATAACACCACATCTTCGTAGATCTGGTAGAACACGCAATATTCCTGAGAGATATGGATTTCTCGTAAGTGAATCGAACGATGTGTTACTTATTGATGATGAGGAGACTACCAGTTATGAAGAAGTGCTGACAAGTTCAGAAAGGGATAAGTGGCTTGGTGCCATGAAGTCGGAAATGGATTCCATGTATGAAAACCAAGTTTGAAACTTGGTTGACCCACCTGAAGGCATAAAGCCTATAGGGTGCAAGTGGGTTTTCAAGAAGAAAACCGACATGGATGGTAATGTGATTACCTATAAGGCTAGATTGGTGGCGAAAGGATATCGTCAAAAGCAAGGTGTTGATTATGATGAAACCTATTCGCCTGTAGCTATGCTTAAATCCATTCGGATGCTCCTGGCCATAGCGGCTCATTATGATTATGAGATATGGCAGATGGATGTGAAAATAACTTTCCTTAATGGAAACCTGCTCGAGGACGTGTATATGATAAAACCTGAGGGTTTTACATCGATTGATAAAACCAAGGTATGCAAATTGCGACGGTCCATTTATGGATTGAAGCAAGCATCCAGGAGCTGGAATATCCGTTTTGATGAGACAATCAAAAAGTTTGATTTCTCACAAAATCCAGACTAACCTTGCGTGTACAAGAAGGTTAGTGGGAGTGCAGTCATGTTCCTAGTATTATATGTTGATGACATATTACTTATAGGAAACGATGTTTCAATCTTACAGTCAGTTAAGGTTTGGTTATCCAAGACATTCTCCATGAAAGACCTGAGAGAAGCAACCTACATCATCGGGATTAAGATCTATAGAGATAGATCGAAACGGTTGCTTGGTCTTTCGCAGTCTACATATATAGACCGAGTGCTAAAGAGGTTTAGCATGTCGGAATCCAAGAAAGGTTTTCTACCCATCAGGCATGGGGTACACCTTTTGAAGTCTATGTGTTCGTGCACAGAAGACGAGAGGATTTGCATGAGTAAGATTCCCTATGCATCCGCAATAGGATCTATCATGTATGTTATGTTATGTACGAGGCCCGATGTATCATATACTCTGAGTGTCACGAGCAGATACCAGTCTGATCCAGGAATGGATCATTGGGTGGCTGTTAAGACGATCCTTAAGTACTTAAGAAGAACTAAGGATGTGTTCCTAATATATGGAGAAGGGGACAATACGCGGTATACCTGATGCCGCTTAGACAGATAAGGATGATTCCTGTGTCTCACCGATACGTGTTCACTTTGAATGAGGGCGCAGTGTGTTGGAAAAGTTCTAAACAAGACACTGTAGCGGATTCTACCACTGAGGCAGAATACATTGCAGCTTCAAAAGCAGCAAAAGAAGCGGTTTGGATCAAGAAGTTCGTTTATGAACTTGATGTGATTCCGACAATTATTGAAGCAATATCGGTCTACTACGACAACAATGGAGCAATTGCACAGGCGAAAGAGCCAAGGTCTCATCAACGATCCAAACACGTGCTTTGCCGCTATCATCTTATCAGAGAGATCATCAGTAGAAACGAAATACAAATCGAGAAAATTCCAACTAAAAGGAACTTAGCGGATCCTTTGACTAAAGCATTACCTCAAAGTAAGTTTGAGGGTCATGTTAGTGCTTATGGTATTGGATACCGTAGCGATTGGCATTAGGCCAAGTGGGAGTCTGTTAGTAGTATATGAGAGATGTCCTAAGGCAATCGCCTTATGTATGAACCATTTATATGATAAATGAAGATTCACTATTTGAGTATACATGTTTTATGTATTTGATTGGATCTTAAACTCATTTACTGAATGTCCTCGATACGATTCACAGCATGAGAGAATTTGTGATTGGATAACAACTAGTGAGTATCTCTACATGTGTAATTGTGATGTATCGGAATTATCCCTAGTCGATGAATTGATGGATTTGGACACCAT
This sequence comes from Wurfbainia villosa, assembly GCA_025175895.1. Classification (NCBI taxonomy): domain Eukaryota; kingdom Viridiplantae; phylum Streptophyta; class Magnoliopsida; order Zingiberales; family Zingiberaceae; genus Wurfbainia; species Wurfbainia villosa. The sequence continues at coordinate 15,004 of CM045991.1, forward strand.
CAATTCTATCGAGACTAGCACGAGGTATACTCCTTGGTGTATCCAAGCAGCTGATTCTCACTGGCTGGAGACATTGTGATGTCCGGAGTTGATCGTGGATACTAGTTATGGTAACTAGTTCATTGGAATGACCAGCCGTAAGACTTCATATGGTTCTCTGCATATATAGATATGTCAATGAAGTTCTTACTGTAGCTTAAGTGCGATGTTCCTTTGACTTGCGGTATTCAAGTCATCTTGACCATGGAGACTTATGCTTTGACATCTTAAGCAAGCATCTCTAAGGAGATGTGGACCCGGGATGATTGGGTATAAGTCGAAGTGATCGAAGGTGTTTGAATAGCCTATAAAGGATTCACCACTCCTTGCGAGGAGATGTATACCCATGGCCTCTCGTCGGATTGTTACTAAAGTCTTTGGCCAAAGCATTACATGTTTAGAGTAAGATACTCTTCGATACATGTGTAGTAACTAGAATCCTTAGGACAAGAAAATGATACTTGGGCTAGGTGTGACGTAGTCAGCCTAGTGGAGATTGACACTATAGACCATGTCCTGAACCAAGTGGGTATAAGATGAGTGAAGGGAATGGGGCACGAATCATTCGAGCTGCTGAAGGGTTTCAGAAATAGTTCTGGATCAACCGTTGATCTTTTCGATTAATTGGGGATCATGATGTACTACTAGGTGCCACTCATGATCGTTCTATAATTAATGGTTAATTATAGATGACCAACATAAACCGAGAACCTATTTAGTCACACGCACAACGAGCGTAATCCGAAGGATTTAAAACGAGCTTGAGAATGAGATTCTTAGACTGAGAGAAACTAGGTTTGGTTGGACCAAACAAGAAGCGACCATGAAATCATTTCAGTCGCAATGGAAGCGTGGATGGGCCGTGTCTTATGAAGACATAATGGATGAACCAAAATGGTTTGGTTCTAATCCAATGGAGGAGAATAAACCAAAGGGTTTGGTTTATTTTAAACGAATGAACCAAAAGTTGGTTCGGTTCATTTTAACTTAAAATAAACCATCATGGTTTGGTTTATTTTAACTTATATTAATGGAGCGGGTTAACGGGCCTCATGGTTATAATCCAATAACCATTAAGAGAATTAGTTCTCTATAAAAGATGGCTTAAGGGATTGTTAAGCCCTTAATCCAAAACCCTAGCTAGAGTTGCCGCCCACCCCATTGAAGGAGTCGGCGCCAACCCTAGTGCCGCCGCCCACCTCTTCCAACCGGCGTCCAGAAGGAGCCTTCCTTCCCCCTCGCCGGCGTCGAGCTGCTGTCGGTTGGTGCTCCGGTGATCTTCCTTGGGTTCGGTAATAAGGTGAGCTTCCACCTTTCTTTTGGCCGGCCCTTACTCCTCCACCAAAGCTGTCCAGTTTTCTGGACAGCTTGTTTTCTTCTCATTGGAGCATCATTTTGATGAAGGTTACAGCTCTGACAGCGCCTAACTTACCGGGGATTCGATCTTCGGTAATCCTCTGAGGTGGAGGACGAAGGATTGGTCAAACGGTTGACGAATACCTCTTCGGAGAAGCGATTTTTGAGGACTCGGTTTTGGATTCGGATCGTGATCATCTCTCGATCACATCGTCTTCAACACGAGGCCAGTAACCCGTACGAAGACGAGGCTCATGACTTAGCGAAGTCATCCCGAGGATACTCGGCGTGGATATGGATAGAGACGATTCTAGCTAGGATCGTTCCGGTTGATGCCGTTCCCGCTACACGTGATACGAAAGGTATATGTAGTTAAATTTCCTTTTATTGTAAAATTTAAATTTACGGTTATGTCTACACATGTTGTACTATGCATGCGTGTGATATGTGTGTTGTAATAAATGTAGATTTATTATTTTTATTTCTTCCGCTGTGCACATGTTTACGAAACATGTTCGAACACACACTCGCCGCAGTGCCGGAAACCCAACAGGGGGGGGGGGGGGTTCAAGCGGCTCACAGCACCCCAACTCAAGCAGCGCACCATCAATGAGAGACAAGCAAGAGGCCATTGTCACCAACAACAAGGGGCGCACAATCACAAACCACTTGCACTGAAACCAATCCGATAGCCCAAGCAACAAATATTCACATCAGCAGAAAGGCAAAAGGGTTGAAAGGGGGGAAGGGGGGAGCGACGATGCATAGGGGGTGCTAGACACTGAGCGGAAGAGACACCAAGGAACCATGCATGCAGGCAGTAGGCACCAAGCGCAAGCCTAGGACGTGCGGAAGACTGAGCGACAGGGACACCAAGGGACCACACACGCAGGCAACGGGCGATAAGTGCAAGCCTAGGACGCACGGGATACAGAGTGGAAAGGACATCAAGGGACCACGCACTCAGGCAGCGGGCGACAAGCGCAAGCCTAGGACGCACGTGATACTGAGCGACAAGGAGACCAAGGACCGCGCAGCGGCGGCAGGCGACAGCGCAAGCCTAGGATATGCGTGATCTTGGCGACAAGAGACCAAGGACCACGCACGCGACGTGGCGACAATCGGCCGAGGGCCGCGTGATCTGGCGGCAAGAGACCAAGGGACCATGCATGCAGCGGCGGCCACAAAGCGCAAGCCTAGGGCGTGCGAATAGTGGCGGCGAGGGCGCAGCGACCATGCAGCGGGCGACAAGCGCAAGCCTAGGACGCACATGATACTGAGCATCATGGGGACCAAGGGACAACGCACGCAAGCAGCAAGAGACAAGCGCAAGCCTAGGACCTGCAGATAGTGAGCGGCAGGGGCACCAAGGGACCACGCACGCAGGCAGCGGGCGACAAGCGCAAGCCTAGGACGTGTGGATAGTGAGCGGCAGGGGCACCAAGGGACCACGCACCCAGGCACCGGGCGACAAGCGCAAGCCTAAGATACCGTGATCGACAAGAGACCAAGGGACCACGCCGCGGCGTGGCGGCGCAAGCCTAGGATGCCGCGTGATACTGGCGGCATGGAGACGAGGACAACGCCGCGCGGCGGCAAGCGACAAGCACAAGCCTGGGCGCCGAATCGGCGACAAGGGCACCAGGGCCCATGCGCGAGCAGCAGGCGACAAGCGCAAGCCGGGGCGTGCGGATAGTGAGTGGCGAGGGCACGAGGACCATGCGTAGGCGTGAGTGACAAGCGCAAGCCTAGGGCGTGCGGATAGCGAGGCAAAGCCACCTGCGACCACTCACGCAGCGGCTGGCGCAAGCCTAGGGCGCCGCGCGATCGGGCGGCAAGGAGACCAAGGGACCACGCCGCGCGAGCAATGGCGTAGCGCAAGCCTAGGACGCATGTGATACTGAGCGGCATGGAGACCAAGGGACAACGCACGCTGGTAGCAAGCGACAAGCACAAGCCTAGGACGTGCAGCAAGGGCCCCATGCACGCAGGCAACGGACGACAAGCGCAAACCTAGGACGTGCGGATAGTGAGCGGCAGAGGCACCAAGGGACCACGCACACAGGCAGCGGGCGACAAGCGCAAGCCTAGGACGTGCGGATAGTGAGCGGCAGGGGCACCAAGGGACCACGCACGCAGGCAGCGGGCGACAAGCGCAAGCCTAGGGACCGCGTAATCTTGGCGGCAAGGAGACCAAGAGGACCACGCCGCGCGAGCAGCGGCGGCAAAGCGCAAGCCTAGGACTTGCGAATAGTGAGCGGCAAGGGAACCAAGGGACCACGCACGCAGGCAGCGGGCAACAAGCGCAAGCCTAGGATGCACGTGATACTGAGCGGCAAGGAGACCAAGGGACCACGCACGCAGGCAGCAGGCGACAAACGCAAGCCTAGGACGTGCAAATAGTGAGCGACAAGGGAACCAAGGGACCATGCACGCAGGCAATGGGCGACAAGCGCAAGCCTAGGACATGCGGATAGTGAGTGACAAGGGCACCAAGGGACCACACACGCAGGCAGCAGGCGACAATCGCAAGCCTCGGCCGCACGGGATACTGAGCGGCAAGGAGACCAAGGGACCATGCACGCACGCAGCGGGTGACAAGCACAAGCCTAGGACACGCAGATACTGAGCAGCAAGGGCACCAAGGGACCATGCACGCAAGCAACGGGCGACAAGAGCAAGCCTAGGACGTGCGAATAGTGAGCGACAAGGGCACCAAGGGACTATGCACGCAGGCAACGGGCGACAAACGCAAGCCTAGGACGTGCGGATAGTGAGTGACAGGGGCACCAAGGGACCACGCATGCAGGTAGTAGGCGACAAGCACAAGCCTAGGATGCACGGGTTACTGAGCGACAAGGACACCAAGGGACCACACACGCAAGCAGCGGGCGACAAGCGCAAGCCTAGGACACACGCGATACTGAGCGGCAAGGAGACCAAGGGACCACACACGCAGGCACCGGGCGACAAGCGCAAGCCTAGGACGTGAGAATAGTGAGCGATAAGGGCACCAAGGGACCATGCACGCAGGCAATGGGCGACAAGTGTAAGCCTAGGACATGCGGATAGTGAGTGACAGGGGCACCAAGGGACCACGTACGCAGGCAGCAGGCGACAAGCGCAAGCCTAGGACGCACAGGTTAATGAGCGGCAAGACCACCAAGGGACCACGCACGCAGGCAGCGGGTGACAAGCACAAGCCTAGGACGCGCGGATACTAAGCAACAAGGGGACCAAGGGACCATGCACGTAGGCAACGGGCGACAAACACAAGCCTAGGACGTGCAAATAGTGAGCGGTAAGGGCACCAAGGGACCACGCACGCAGGCAGCAAGCGACAAACACAAGCCTAGGATGCACAGGACACTAAGCGGCAAGGACAATGCACACAGGCCGCAAGCGACATGCGCAAGCCAAGGACAAGCAGAAGACTTAGCAACAGGGACACCAAGGGACCACGCACGCAGGCAACAGGCACCAAGTGCAAGCCTAGGACATGTGCTATTCGAGCGAAACACGAGGACCACACCGCACGGCGGTGAGCAAGCCTGCAAGCCAAGCCTAGGGCCTTGCATAATGCGACAGGGAGACCATAGGAACCACGCATGCAGGCACCAAGTGGCAAGCACAAGCCGCACGCAGTGAGCAACCCGTTGCCCGTCGTCGACACAACGACACCATGGGGCCATTTACGTATTGCTAGCATGATGGTCACGCACTAGGTCATTGGGTATTAGGAGCGACATGGCCATTCCCCCATGCAAGGTAGGCGATTCGAAGGGACTTGGTGTTAGTGAAAGCCCTAGAGCCAATCATATGATGATTGTTGTATGGACTTTATTGTATCATATTCCTATTTATAAAGGCATGGTTATTATATTTACTTGTATTGGTGCCAAATAACTAAATATAATAATGTCCTTGAGTAGTAGGTTCTTATCTATATCAATCGATTGGTTGAATCGATAATGAGATGATATAGAGAACACTACTCTTAATCATTCCTAGTCGAGTATTAACATTCAGGGACAATGTTAATGCGTAGAGACTAGCATGTAGGTCAACAAGATGACTTGATCTCACAAGTCATGGATATGAGATATCAAGTTGACACATGGGTATGCATTGGAGAATGTATACTGAATGACCCGCCATGAGAAAGTATCATGGATCGTTATATGAGTGTCATATACTTTCTCATGTGGCTATTAGTATGACTATTAGTCCTTAGACCAAGTCACCATGGTTCCCTACATAAGGAGTTGCATACTTTGCTTTCCAAACGCCACCCGTAAATGGGTGGACTATAAAGCGACATCGGGTATGTAATGAATTATGCGGAGGGATGTGAGTGATGTAGATGGGATCTATCCCTCCTATATGACGGGTGACATCGATATTCTTGATAGAGTGAGACCACGGCGTGCATGGTTATGCCCAAATGAGTCAATATGAGATATTGAGCTCATTTGATTAGAGTGAGTCTACTTGGAGTTCAAGATTTAGATTGTACCGAGGATGACACGGTCTATGCCTCGATTGGTCAATCTAGATGTCAAGGATAGAGCGACATTGTCACATATTGTGAGAGTCACAATTAGTAGTCACAAAGGTGATGTTGGAGCTCAACATTCTTGTAACTTGGGTAGCAATGATGTGTTGCTAGATACCGCTCATTGCTTATGTTCCTAAATCGGTTTAGGGACATTGCCAACGTTACAAGAACCTATAGGGTCACACACATAAGAGCAATTAGATGGAGATTAGGTTCATATGATGAACCATGAGGATTAGGTTCATGGGATGAACCAAATTGGATTAAGAGTAATCCAAATTAGACTAATTGAGTTAGACTCAAGTTGATTCAAGTGTTGAATGAGTCTAATTTATATTTGATTCATCAAATCAATTTAAATTAATGAATAGAGATTCATTATATTAAATTGACTTGAGTCAAGTGGTTAGATTTGATCAACCATGGGAGATTAGAGATCAAGTTTGACTTGACTTGAGAGGGAAGTTGAAAGGTCAAGTTTGACTTGACCAAATGCCATGTCATGATGATGACTAGGCATGGCGGCCAATGATGATGCTCCACATCATCATTGACTTGCAATTAGTGCCACATCATGAGGGAGACCAAGGGTCATGGGAGTTACATGCATGCATGTAACTCCCCTCCATGAAGTGGCCGGCCACCATTTGGGGGTTATGTGAGTGAAAATTCATTTTGTGAGTAATCACTCATTACTTCATCTTCTTCCTTGGGAATTTTCCTCTCAAGCTCTCCCTCTCCTTCCTCTCTTTGGCCGAACCAACCAAGGAGTGCTAGCACACTCAAGGTTGAGTTTTCTTCCACCTATTGCTTGTGTGGATACCATAGAGGAGTGTGCACTTGACACTCTCGAGTTTCGGCGGACTTTGGACGGGATTTGCGAAGGGCATCGCATCAAGGGTAACATCCTTATCTCTTAGTTCTAAGGTAGATCTAGAGGATTTTGCAAGCACATACATGTAATTAGTTTTAATACTTCTTCGCACGGATCCGTGGCCGGGACTTCCGGGGTTTCCGCAACGCAAAAAGCGGTTTTTGCGGCCCGGAAAAGCCCAACAGTGGTATCAGAGCCACGTGCGAAGCATGTATGTGTTTCATTTTTGTATTTTTATATTAGATATAAAAATTACAGATTTTTATGTTTCTATAAATTTCCTAATTTTATAGAATTTTTGGGTATTTTTCTCGTAGAGTCGAAGCAACGAGTGTTGGGACACTCGTAGGCTTCAACCGTCGAGAAAAACTCTCCGAATCGGCGAGTTCTCGCTTTAGGTTTTTGGGACAGCGACTTAAGTCACTGTAGGATCGTTGTAGGGACACTCGCGAAGTTTATTTTGCGAGTAGGGGCGCTGCCCCTATCCCCGAAAGGGGCCATGTCCCGCGATCGCGCCCAGAAACCGCTTAGCGGGACCGTTTCGGAGAGATGACTCATAAATTCGAAATAAATTAGGAAAAATTATAGAAATTTTCTGTAAAAATACATAATTTTGAATTATGTATGATTCTGTGATTGTCATGGCCCAATAACCCAATAGGATTGGATTATGTGTGTTGTAATTCATAATACGGCCTGCGTGCCGTTTTGTGGTTGTGCGTGTTGTAAAATGTTTGCGACCTGCGCGTCGCACCTCTTCTTTTAATATTCTAGTTGTAAATAGTTTAAGACTCGAATGTAACTCGAGTTTCGTATTTGTAATGTACAAAAATGGAGCGGTGGAAAGTCCACTTGAAGACGAGCTTACGAGAAGGGTGACGACGACACATGGCGGTCAAAGGAAGCGCTTGGAGAAGCCGCTAGCCTTAGGTTGACCGTCCGATCTTCTCATTGGCTTGAGAAGATCGTAGTAGGGCCATGACTATATCACATTTAATTATATATATATATATGTTGATATATATATATTTAATTGATTTATGCTTGTATGTATGTGATGCATGCTAGTAAAAAAAAAAAATGCTTGTATGTATATGATGCATGCTAGGTTAATTTTCTTGTATGTATATGATGCATGCTAGAATAATGAATGTATGTATATGATGCATGCTAATATAGGATAATAAAGGCCTAAATGCGTATAAGATACACATTACGATTAGATTAGATCATAATCGAATCAACTCGAAAATGCCTACCGAGCCTTGATACCCATCACTACCTCGATCATTTGTTGTTGTTGAATCTGCCAAAGCAGAGCAACGCATATTATCTTGGTAGGGTGCGGAGGGACAATCTTGGTCCCGCCTATCACGACTCGGGTTAGAGTAAGCTCAATTAGATTGAGCAAAACTAGTTAACTCAATTGGATCGAGTAGAACTATAGGCATATTCCAATCGTTGGAAAGATAGGTTAAGATCGCATTTACACTAAATCTTTGGCGATTTAGCCAAAGCTAACTCAAGGTCTTTTGTAAATGTGGGTCTTAATCCTATAAACAAGAGTTGCATAGAGATGTAATCGGTAATGTGTTACCCACCGATCGTACTAAGTCTTGGGCGATTTAGCCAAAGCTAACTCAAGGCTTAGTATGATGTGGATCTTGTCCCACAAGAATTATAGCTAGTTTGTATGAATCAAGTAAATGTGGTTTGACCACATCCATAACTCGATTCTATAAAATTCCTATAATTCAGTGGGAGCATCATTTGATTAAAGGCCTAATTAAATGATAAAAGGAATATGATATTAATTCTCTGCATTGTATATTGTAGATTACTATGTCAAACAACACGAACACTCTCTCTCTGCGATCTGTCCTTGAGAAGGACAAGCTCAATGGAGCAAATTTCCTGGACTGGTACAGGAACCTGAGAATTGTTCTCACCCAAGAAAGGAAGCTGTACGTCCTGGAGCAACCCATTCCAGAGGCACCTCCTGCCACTGCCTCGCGAGCTGACAAAGATGCTTACAAGAAGCATCAAGATGATGCATTAGATGTGTCATGTCTAATGCTCACGACCATGAACTCTGAGCTTCAGAAGCAACATGAGTTCATGAATGCTTATGATATGGTTGGACATCTTCGTCAACTATATCAAGGACAAGCTAGGCATGAGAGATATGAAGTCTCTAAAGCACTATTTGGGTCTAAAATGCAAGAAGGGACTCCTGTAGGTTCATATGTACTCAAGATGATTGGGTACATAGAAAACCTACAAAGGCTGGGATTCCCACTTGGCCAAGAGCTGGCCACTGACCTAATCTTGCAATCTTTGCCAAGAGCCTTCGATCAATTTGTCATGAATTATAACATGAATGAAATTGATAAGCCATCACTGAAATGCTCAAAGATGTTGAGAATCACGAGCTTAACCTTAAGAAGGGTAATGACACCATTTTGATGGTGCGAGAAGAAAGAAAGGCAGAGCAAGCCTAAGGTAAAGGAAAGTCCCAAGCCGAGGCAAAGGCAAAGAACTTAAACCCAAAGGAGGGGTAGCCAAGGAAGGGGCTTGCTTTGCAAGGAAGCGGACTTTGGAGCGTAGCAAGCTGCATACAGGAAGATCTTAAGAAGAAGAGAAGTGAGACTTACTTGGTATAAATGTTATAGAAGTCAATCTATCTATTTCTTCATCATGGGTATTAGATCTGGGATGTGCATCTCACATTTGTACCAATGTGCTTGAGAATATGGCGGGGCATTGACAAGGCGAGGTGGACCTCTGAGTAGGCAATGGAGCAAGGAGTTCTTCTTTGTTCTTTGTAGGAACTTATGATCTATCTACGCCCTCTGGGCTTGTACTAGAATTAGATGAATGTTGTTATGTACTGCTTTAACTAAGAACATCATTTGATTTCTTGTTTGGACAAGAAAGGTTTTCATTTATAATAAAGAACAAATGTTGTTGGTTTATTTAAATGATATGTTCTATTAGTGCACCTCTAATGAATGGACTATACTTTCTAGACTTAGAGAGCCCCATCTATAACATAAGTACCAAAAGGTTCAAGTCAAATGAGTTGAACCAAACCTATCTCTGGCATTGTCGCTTAGGTCATATAAATGAGAGTCGCTTATCTCAACTCCATAAGGATGGGCTGTTAGACTCATTTGATTTTGAATCATATGAGACATGCGAGTCTTGCCTTTTAGGCAAGATGACCAAGACTCCCTTTAGTGGACATAGCGAAAGAGCAACAGATTTGTTAGGACTTATACATAGTGATGTATGTGGTCCTTTCGATATTCTTTGCTAGAGGTGATTCTGAGTACTTCATTACATTTACTGATGACTTCAGTAGATATGATTATGTTTATCTGATGACACATAAATCTGAATCCTTTGAAAAGTTCAAAGAATTTAAGAATAAAGTACAAAACCAACTTGGCAAGAGTATTAAGATACTTCGATCAGATCGAGGTGGTGAATACCTTAGCCATGAGTTTCGTGACTATCTAGGCGAGTGTGGGATTCTATCCCAACTCACTCCTCTGGAACACCACGGTGGAATGGTGTATCAGAAAGGAGGAATCGTACCCTATTGGATATAGTGCGATCTATGATGAGTCACCACAGATCTTCCTATATCCTTTTGGGGATATACTCTGGACCAGCTGACCTTTACCCTTAGCAGTGTACCATCCAAGGCTGTGGTAAAGACACCATATCTGATATGGGCGGGGAAAAATCCCAAGATGTCTTTTATGAGGATTTGGGGTTGTGAGGCTTACGTCGACGTCAAGTCTCGGACAAAGACCCAAATCCGATAGGTGCTATTTTGTTGGATATCCCAAGGATACAAAGGGATATTACTTCTACATTCCCAGTCAGCACAAAGTGTTTGTGGCAAAGGCTGGGGTTTTTCTAGAAAGGGATTTTGTTTCTAGAAAAACTAGTGGGAGTACTTTCGATCTTGAAGAAATTCTACATAAGGACCATGCGAGGCCTTGATGGAGGTTGAGCAGGAACCACAAAGTGTTGTGGGTGATGAGGTTGTTGCACAAGAGTTGTGGAACAACCACATTCATAGACCTACCTCTTGCAGTGTCGATGAGTGCGTCGTCGGCTGAGAGATACTCATTTCTCTTGTCGACCATGATGACGTTATGCTCATTGAGAATGAGCCTACCTCCTATCGAGGAAGGCTGTGATGAGCCCAGTTACGAGAAATGGCTAGGCCATGAGATCAGAGATGGAATCCATGTACACTAACCAAGTATGGACTTTGGTTGATCCACGAAGGGTCAAACCCATTGGGTGTAAGTGGGTCTTTAGGAGAAAGGCGGCATGGATGGACTTACGCATACCTATAAGGGCGATTGGTGGCTAAAGGTTTCAAGCAAATTCATGGTATTGACTATGATGAAACCTTTTCTCCGATGGCGATGTTTAAGTCCATTCGGATCTTGCTTGCTATTGCGACATACCACGATTATGAGATCTGGCGGATGGATGTCAAAGCTGCGTTTGAATGAAACTTACTCGAGGATGTGTACATGACACAACTTTGAGGGTTTTGTAGATCCACAACATCTTGAAGGTATGCAAGCGCAAAGGTCCATTTATGGGCTAAGCAAGCTCTCGGAGTGGAATCTTCGATTCGATGATGCGATCAAGCAGTTTGGTTTCATCAAGAATGAAGATGAACCACTGTGTCTACAAGAGGGTTAATGGGAATACGATTGTCTTCCTTATCTTGTATGTGGATGACATACTACTCATTGGGAATGACATCCCTTCGCTCTGATCTGTGAAGACTTGGTGGGGCGTGCTTCTCAATGAAGGACTTAGGTGAAGCGACTGTATTCTAGGCATCAAGATCTATAGAGATAGATCTAAGAGATTGCTTGGCCTAAGTCGAGTCATACATTGACACGGTATTACTTGGTTTGCCATGCGAATTCCAAGAAAGGACTTAGATGTCACATGGTGTGAGTCTTCGAAGACTCAAAGTCCCTCTTCTAGAGAGGAGAGAGACCGCATGGATAAGATCCCTTACGCATACGCTATAGGATCTATCATATGCGCCATGTTGTGTACTCGTCACGATGTCTCGTATGCTTTGAGCATGGCGAGTAGATACGATCGGATCGGTGTGGCGTCCTTTGGATAGCGATCAGAATATTCTTAAGTACTTGAGAAGGACTAAAGAATATTTCTTGATATTGGAAGCGATGAGGAGCTAGTGTAAAGGGTTACAATGATGCGGCTTCAAACTGACGGGATGATTACAGATCGCGATCGGGGTTCGTGTTTTGCTTGAATAGGTAGCACGTGGTGGAAGAGTTCCAAGCAAGACACGATTATTGATTCTACAGCGAGGCCGAATATATCGGTGCTTCCATCTCATTCGTGAGATTGTCGATGGAGGAGATGTGAAGATTTGCAGAGTACCCACAGAGGCTAACATCGCAGATCCCTTGACCAAGGCTTTGGCACAGAAAAAGCATGATGGTCACACTAGGTCATTGGGTATTAGATACTACGGTGATTGGCACTAGTGCTAGTGGGAGATTGTTAGTGAAAGCCCTAGAGCCAATCATATGATGATTGTTGTATGGACTTTATTGTATCATATTCCTATTTATAAAGGCATGGTTATTATATTTACTTGTATTGGTGCCAAATAACTAAATATAATAATGTCCTTGAGTAGTAGGTTCTTATCTATATCAATCGATTGGTTGAATCGATAATGAGATGATATAGAGAACACTACTCTTAATCTTTCCTAGTCGAGTATTAACATTCAGGGACAATGTTAATGCGTAGAGACTAGCATGTAGGTCAACAAGATGACTTGATCTCACAAGTCATGGATATGAGATATCAAGTTGACACATGGGTATGCATTGGAGAATGTATACTGAATGACCTGCCATGAGAAAGTATCATGGATCGTTATATGAGTGTCATATACTTTCTCATGTGGCTATTAGTATGACTATTAGTCCTTAGACCTGAAATCACCATGGTTCCCTACATAAGGAGTTGCATACTTTGGCTTCGTCAAACGTCACCCGTAAATGGGTGGACTATAAAGGCGATTACTGGGTATGTAACGAATTATGCGGAGGGATGTGAGTGATGTAGATGGGATCTATCCCTCCTATATGACGGGGGTGACATCGATATTCTTGATAGAGTGAGACCACGAAGTGCATGGCCATGCCCAAATGAGTCAATATGAGATATTGAGCTCATTTGATTAGAGTGAGTCTACTTGGGGTTCAAGATTTAGATTGTACCGAGGATGACACGGTCTATGCCTCGATTGGTCAATCTAGATGTCAAGGATAGAGGGACATTGTCACATATTGTGAGAGTCACAATTAGTAGTCACAAAGGTGATGTTGGAGCTCAACATTCTTGTAACTTGGGTAGCAATGATGTGTTGCTAGATACCGCTCATTGCTTATATTCCTAAATCGGTTTAGGGACATTGCCAACGTTACAAGAACCTATAGGGTCACACACATAAGAGCAATTAGATGGAGATTAGGTTCATATGATGAACCATGAGGATTAGGTTCATGGGATGAACCAAATTGGATTAAGAGTAATCCAAATTAGACTAATTGAGTTAGACTCAAGTTGATTCAAGTGTTGAATGAGTCTAATTTATATTTGATTCATCAAATCAATTTAAATTAATGAATAGAGATTCATTATATTAAATTGACTTGAGTCAAGTGGTTAGATTTGATCAACCATGGGAGATTAGAGATCAAGTTTGACTTGACTTGAGAGGGAAGTTGAAAGGTCAAGTTTGACTTGACCAAATGCCATGTCATGATGATGACTAGGCATGGCCGGCCAATGATGATGCTCCACATCATCATTGACTTGGTCAATTAGTGCCACATCATGAGGGAGACCAAGGGTCATGGGAGTTACATGCATGCATGTAACTCCCCCTCCATGAAGTGGCCGGCCACCATTTGGGGGTTATGTGAGTGAAAATTCATTTTGTGAGTAATCACTCATTTCTTCATCTTCTTCCTTGGGAATTTTCCTCTCAAGCTCTCCCTCTCCTTCCTCTCTTTGGCCGAACCAACCAAGGAGTGCTAGCACACTCAAGGTTGAGTTTTCTTCCACCTATTGCTTGTGTGGATACCATAGAGGAGTGTGCACTTGACACTCTCGAGTTCCGGCGGACTTTGGACGAGCGGGATTTGCGAAGGGCATCGCATCAAGGGTAACATCCTTATCTCTTAGTTCTAAGGTAGATCTAGAGGATTTTGTAAGCACATACATGTAATTAGTTTTAATACTTCTTCGCACGGATCCGTGGCCGGGACTTCCGGGGTTTCCGCAACGCAAAAAGCGGTTTTTGCGGCCCGGAAAAGCCCAACACTTGGTGGGTACCGAGCGACATGGCCATACCCCCCGCACACCTGCCGACACCAAGGGACCAACCCCATGGGCACCAGGGCTGTAAGCACATGGTTCGTGCCTGCGGGATATATAGCAGCAGGTGCCCAGCCCCCTGTGCAAGGCAGATGGTTCAAAGGGGCAATTCAGGATGACAGTTTGGCGAGCGACCGACAGGGCCAATGGTCCTCCCGACCATTGGCATTGCAAGCCGCTGCTTGTGCACGACTTTGCCAATGCATACACCATGGTTGGGATTTACCACACCGCACGCGGTGAGCAACCCGTTGCTCGTCGTCGACGCGATGACACCATGGGACCACGCACGCAAGCAACGAGCAGCAAGCGCAAGCCTAGGACGTGCAGGACACCGAGCGACATGGCCATACCCCCTGTGTAAGGTAGGCGATTCGAAGGGACTCGTTCATGATGACATTTTTGCGAGTGACGAGCACGCCATCCCGGCATCAAATGGCGAATGCAAGCCATCGCTCGTGCTCCACTTCACTAAGGCAAAGACATCGAGCTTTGACACCGTCGCAATGGGCGGGGCTAAGCGACCCGGAGGCCGTCGACGGTGCACCGACACCAAGGGACCATCCACATGGGCACCAAGGCTGCAAGCACATGGTTCTAGTGCGCCAGATATATAGCGGCCCCGTGCAAGGCAGATGACAGTTTGGCGAGCGACCGATGGGGCCATTGGCCCTCCCGACAACCGTTGGCATTGCAA